>PVKE010015580.1:0-33251 GCA_004027555.1 Craseonycteris thonglongyai
ATATATTTTTATTTATTTATTTATTTTTGACAGAGAGAGAGAGAGAGAGAGAGAGAGAGAGAGAGAGAGAGTCAGAGACAGAGACAGAGACAGAGAGAGAAAGAGAGAAAGATACAGAGAGAGAACTGAACTGGGGGAGCTCCCAGTTCAGTATATGGGTCTGCACAGGCCGGGGCTGGGATTCGATCCCCGGTCCCCAGCGCTGCAAAGTGAGCGCTCAACCCACTGAGCCATCCCGGCTTCCTCTGCATTTTTATTTACCAATAGCAAACTGTCAGAAAGAAAAATTAAGAAAATAATTCTATTTAAAATCGTATCAATAAAAAAATGCCTAGAAGTAAATTTAACCAAGAAAGTAAACAACCTGTCCTCAGAAAATGATAACATATTGAAGAGAAAAATTAAAGAAGATACAAATAAATAGAAACATATACCATGCTCATGGATAGAAATAATTAATGTAGTTAAAATGTCCATACTACCCAAAGTAATCTATAAATTCAATGCGATCTCTATCAAAATACCAGTGGCATTTTTTACAAACCTAAACACATAATCCAAAAATTTATATAGAACCATAAAAGACCCTGAATAGTCACAGAAATCCTGAGACAGAGGATTGAAGCTGGAGGTCTCACACTACCTGATATCATATTATAACATGATGACACAGTAATCAAGACAGGATGGTACTGGCATAGAAACAGACACACAGATCAATGGAATAGAATAGAGAGCCCATGAATAAATTCATTCCTATCTGGTCATTTAATCTATGATGAAGGAAGCAAGAATATACATTAGGGTAAAGACAGTTGATTAAATAAGTGGTGCTAGAAAAATTAGATGGATACATGCAAAAGAAAAAGAAGAAAGAAAGAAACTGGACTACCTTCTTATGCCACATACAAAAATAAATTCAAAATGGATTAAAGACTTAAAGGTAAAACCTGAAACTATACAACTCCTAGAAGAAAATATAAGAAGTAAACTCTTAGATATTGCCCTTAGTAATATTTCCACTGATGTATCTTCTCAGGCAAGGGAAATAAAAGAAAAATAAACAAATGGGACTATGATCTAAAAAGTTTTTGCACAGCAAAGAAAACGATCAGGGGATGCCAGGATGGCTCAGTGGGTTGAGAGCTTGCTTTGCAGCTGCACGGTCCTGGGATTGAGTTCCGGCCCAGCTGGTGTAGACCCATATGCTGAACTGGGGCATGCTTCCCATTTGGGAGACCCCCAGTTTGTTTCCATCCGGGGCATGCTTCCCATAACGGAGGCCCCTGGTTCGGTTCTCACCTTGCGAGGCCCCAAGTCCACCTGTGGAATGAAACTATGTGGAAACTAATGATGTGCAACTATGGAGACTGCTCAGGGCCCTCCCCCTATTCTCACTATTCTAACAGGTGTATAGTAGTATCTCATTACACTTTTAATTTACATTTCCCTACTAAATGATGATGTTGAACAATTTTTCATTGCTTATTTGCCATCCATGACTCTTCTTTGGTTAAGTATACTGTGTGCGCAGATGTTTTTGGTCATTGTTTTCATTTGTTTCTGTGCTTTTCATCTCTAGTTCAAAAATTTTTTAATCTACTAGGCTGTTTTCTATAGTTTCTTGTTTTAAATAGGTATTTTCCACTTTGCATTTTATTTCTTTAAAAAATAAAATGCAATTATTTTACCTTCTGTGTCTGATAATTCAAATATCTGAATTCTTTGTGTGAGTTTTCTGTTGCTTCTATTGAATATTTCTGCTGGTTCTCACTCATAGTATTATAACTTATTTCTTTGGGTGCTTAGTGTTTGTTACTGTGAGCTACTCATTGTCCTTGGAAAATAATTTGTGGATTATTGAGGTACATTCCTCTAGAGAAGATTTGCCTTTGTTTCTTCCATACACCTGGGACCCACTTAATTTACAGTAATGGCTTGAGGCTTTTGGGGGACCTATTTTGGCTGTAGGTTATCACGAGGTTACAGTCTCTCTCAGGGACAGAATGTTTTGGCTTTCAGTTATGCTTAGCACCACAGGAATTTTCCTTGTAGTTGTCCGAGGATGCATGGGTATGTAGGTTCTTTATTCCCACTTAAAGTGTTCAAGCTTTATTGGGTGGGAGGTCTCCTAGGATTCTTCAAGCCTTAGACTAGCAGTCCCCAACATTTTGGGCACCAGGGACTGGTTTTGTGGAAGACAATTTTTCCACTGACTGGGGAAGGACGGGTGGTGGGGGATGGTTTCAGGATGATTCAAGTACATTACATTTATTGTGCACTTTATTTCTATTGTTGTAATATATATAAAGAAATAATTATACAACTAATGTAATACAACTGCTGATCTAACAGGAGGCAGAGCTCAGGCTGTAATGAGAACAATAGGGAGAGACTATAAACACAGATGAAACTTTACTCCCTGGTGTGCGTCTCACCTCCTACCGCGCGGCCCAGTTCCTAACAGGCCATGGACCAGTACTGGTCTGTAGCCTGGGGTTGGGGGCCCCTGTGTTAGATCAAGCTTGTCCAACTGCACGTAGCCCAAGACAACTTTGAATGCATGAGGCCCAACACAAATTTGTAACCTTTCTTAAAACATTATGAGATATTTTTGTAATTTTTATTTTTTTTAGCTCAGCAGCTATTGTTAGAATTAGTGTATTTTATGTGTGACTCAAGACAATTTTCTTCTTCCAATGTGGCTCAGGGAAACCAAAAGTTTGGACACCTCTGTCTTAGACATTATCTTCTGTCCCAGCTCCACCCACCCACCTCAGCCCCATGAAGCCAAAGCTGAAGTTCACCAGCTTAAGCAAAGTGACCTCAAAGCCATAGTATTGAACAATTCCGGGGGCATCATTTAGGTGAATAGACTGTAAATGGTGCCTCCTGGTGTTATACACCTGAGCAGTGTTGTTCATTTACCTGTCTGATTTCTGACTTCTCTTTGAGCTGATAATTCCTTGTTTTCTAGTACATGGTTCAGTGCTTTTAAGAAGTTTAGGATACTTTTAAAATTCAGCCTTTTAAAAAATTGTTTCCAGTGGGAAAGGTAGTCTGAATGTTTAGTCTGCCATATGCCTGGAAATAAATAGCTCTCAAAACTCAACTTTATGTATCCTACAATTTATAAAGTACCTGGTAGCCTAATTTGTTCAAATAATTACTTTCTTTTTTATGCCACCAAAGCTTTAATTAGGAACAGTTCAATGGAATTACGTATAAAGATTCCATAGTCTCTGGTATTTAACTATTCTCTCAAAATTTTTATTAAATGTGTGTATTAGATTTACATTGAAATGCCAAAGTAGCTAAAAGGTCTAATCATGACCACACCACAATTTCTTAAAATGTTTCTCAGAAAATGAGTACATGAAGGCAGAATCCTGTGTGTCAGTTGCATAGAAAGGGTTGTGTCCCCATAGTTACGTTAAACATAACAAGGGAAATGTCTTTTGGTGGTTGATAAGCTAAAAGGAAGTGAGTCTTGTACTACAATATGAGGAATGTTTTTAAACTTTTGCTCAAGAATGGAAAGTGTCAGATCCTCCTGTGTTACCCCATTGCCCAAACATCATTAAAGGTAGTTATGGAAAAACCACGTGTGTGGTTAATGTTAAGAGTTGGGGTATTGATGTCATTTGCAAAAACATGATCAGAGATCCTTTCTTGTGGTTTATTTAACTCTCTCTGTTATTTATAGTATTTTCTCTGAAGTATAAATCAATAAAGTTCTAGCAATTAATGAGAAAGGAAATCTGTCTTAGCCCAATATTGTATTAGTCTACTTGGAAAAAAACATTTTCTAACACATACCAAATCATACCAAATCTGTGAAGACCACAGAGTTCATTTGTGCCTGGCATGTAGTAAATATTCAATCAATGTTTGTTGAATCAATTAATTAATGGACAATATTTAATGGGCTGTTGTAAGGAAAGCATGCAGTGCCTAAAATGTTGACTTGATCAGAGCATGAAAAAACATTAAAGAAGGATGATGCCTGGGATTTATTCCCCATTCTAGGGCTTCTTAGTGCTATAATCTTGGGTAATCCACAACCACCCTGGGCCCCAGTTTCTTCATCACTTGCCATACTCTTTGGTTAAACTGCATTGCCACTCCCTCTGTATTTGCTGCATGATTTCCCAATTTGATATCCTTGTTCTTACAGTTAACTATTTAAAATGCTTTCCCCATCACTGCATGACTAATCCTAGTACTTAGTGACAGTATCCTGTTTCTTATAATCTTTCTACTGCAAATGCTCTTCTACTAACCTTTCTGGTACCATCTTGGCTAGAAGTTACCTTTCCCTCTGATCTCACAGAGCATTTTTTTCTCTTTTAACTCAATGGCATCATTTAATACTTTATATTATGGTCTTTTGTATAGTAGATATATGTACTATGCTGCTTCTCTGATAGACTAGAAGTTCATGAGGTTAGGGCTCATGCTTACTATATTTTTCAGTCCCCCCATAATACCTACCAAACACACTGCAGATTACATGTGCTCAGTGAATATCTGCTGAATCTGAAAATAGGGAATGATAATGCTTTTCTTGCTGATTAGAGGTTTGTGTTGGATGATAGCTTGAGGTCATTTCCAGCTTTTAAACCAATGATTGTAGAACACTAATGGTGAATCTGGATATAAATAAGTAAAGAAAATTGTATAAGTTATTTATTCATTAATGGAAAAAGAAAAGAGAATACTTGGATGGATCAGAGCCAATTTAAAAGCAGAAATGAAGAGGGAAATTGATGATACAAGAGTAGAAAGTGACAGGAGCAGTATAGATTATTCTATTCTAGTCATTTAAAAAAGTTCTTTTCTCTGTTGCATTTTTTTAGACTACACATTCCTGTGTACAGCTGGTATATTGTGTGCCTAATTTTGAGAAATTTCCTGAGGATTTGAGCCAGAAAGTGAATTGTATTTTTAGAATGCAGTTAATCTCACAGACATAATGTTGAATGAAAGAAAGCAGATAGTTCATACTATATGATTTCATTAATATGAAGTTCAAAAACAGATTGTTTTTTTGGAACTTAAAAACTAATTTCTGGTGATAGTTAAAATAGTGGTTACCCTTAGAGAGTGGTGATTAGCATGAGGCACAAGGGTTATTCAGAGGTTCTGGGAATTCTCTATATCTTGATCTGGGTGGTGGGTTACATGGTACATGTGCACGTAAACATGTTTTTAGTTGTATACTATGGCTTGTGCACTTTACAAATGTAAGTTATACCTCAGTTAAAAAAAATGCAAGTTAACAAATCTTGTTGCCCCATGTATCACTGATGAGTAGGTAAAGGATAGATGCACACTATGCAATGTGTTTCCTGGAAAAATGAAGCACACTATTAAAATTCTAGAGTTTTCTCTTCAAACCTGGGACCAGATGACTCTCATAACTAATGCATCAAAATATGGTTTGGACTAGAAGAATTTGTGATGTGTAATAAAGTGAAAACAATGAATGATCATATGGTTTACTCATTTTGACTTTCATTGTGACTTTCTAGAAGAGCCAGGATCACTAATAAATTATCATGTAGTAAAAGTGGAATAAGTCTTGTATGAGGAGACTTTCTAGCTGTGAAACCTTATTAGTCACAGGCTTTCTGGGCATCAGATGCTTCCTCTGTTAAGTGGAAAAAAATATATATTTTATCTGTTCAAAGATAGAGGATAGGATCAAGTGATCTTTTAAGATTCCTTCCAGCTCCTAAAATCTTTGGCTTATGGAAGTTGGAACTATAAAGATCAACTCTGGTGAAAGCTTTTACACTATTGGGAGTAGGATGGGAACATGAATTACTTAAAAAAATTCTGTAATAATAAGCAACAAAAAAATGTAGGTGGAATTGGGGTCATGCCAAGCAGTAAGAGATCCACATGGAAAACATCTTTTCAGATACAGCCAGCCACCTGAAACCATTTGCTGCTGTTCCTTGGGGATTTCCCTAGCCTTCAGTAAGGGGTTTACCAAAGAATTTTTTTTTTTTTTTAAAGAATGAAAAGGATACGGGAACGTTTTTAGCCTTCAATCAAAGAAAGCATTGTATGGTAAGTTTTTACTTTGTGGGTTCATATTTGCAGAGAATAAATCTAGTGCAGAAAAATGCTATTTCATATAATGCATGAACATAGGAGGAGCACTAGTCTAAGTTTGGCTTAAATAAAATCTCACAACTAGGAGGAACTGCAAGCATCATCTCTTCTTTCAATACTAGTAAGTGTGAGTGTCATGTCTATTCTAAAAAGGCAACCAAGGCTCAGTGAGGCTAAATGACTTACCTAAGGAAGATCACAGAGCTGGGAGGAGCACAGAGTGGAGACAAAAGCTAGTTCTCAGATTTCCAGCCTATTTTATCTTCCATTGCACTAGGCTGCCCTCTGTGGTTCATTTTGGATGAGTTGAACCCCATGGAAGAGGCAGGAGGGACTTCCACTGTCCTTTGTTTTAAAAGCAATTGAGAAACTGGGAAGCTAATGGAACTGGGAGTCAGAAGACCTGAGCCCTTCCACTTATAACTGGCTGTGTGACCCTGGAAAATTCTTTAACTTCTCTGAGCCCCAATATCTCCATCTAAAATAGTACCTCACTCTGTCACTGAGGCAGAGATCAGTTGAAGTAACCCAAGGGAAAGTGCTGCATAAGTTGTAAAACAAAATGTGGTTATTAACATGGAGAAGTACTTATCAATTTTGTAAATTAAGGAATTAGAAATTACAAAACAATAATACTACCTGATATAAATGCTCTGGGTGAATATATGTTAATTGCTAACTGCAGGGCTGCTTTTAGCACATATAAATTTTATGAGTAAAATTTCTTGGGTTTTTCAGAGTAGCAAGATAAGCATGAGTTCAACTAAAGCTGAATTAATATACCTGTTATTTAAGTGAGAGTATAAAATTTAGTTAAAAATCAGAATCATCTAAAATATGGACATTTGATATCATGTAGAAATTGACTGATTTTTCTTTCACTTTTTGTCCAGATGTCAAATAGAAACAGATTGAGATTATTCCTTCATGTCACTAGTTGTAATTTACTTAAACAATTGTTATGTCCCTTATTATATTTTAAATTGACCAGAGTTCATTTCAATGAAATTGACTCTACTTTTTGACATTGGCTTTTTTTCCTGGTCACAGAAATATCATGTGCTTATTCTGAAAAGAAAAGGGAATAAATGGAAGTTATGAAGAAAAAAAAATATATAGTCCCATCATCAAAAATAACATATCATTTTTTAGGTGTTTTTCCCTTTGCATATAGGTGTTCATAGAAACTAGTTAATACCATGCATACAGTTTTGTTTCCTTTTTTTTAATCAAAATTTTACTGTAAGCATTTCCACATATCATCACAGGTTCTTCCAAAATGTTTATAGTCATACAATGATGTTTCAAAGTATGAATACATTATAATTTATCCATCTATTCTCCTATTATAGGATATTTAGCTTATTTTTATTTATTCATTCTTATACTTCACTCTGTGAAGAACATCTTTGTATATAATTCTTTGCTTTCTTTTTTTCTTTTTTTTTTTATTGTTTTTGACAGAGAGAGAGAGATACAGAGATTATGACAGAGAGAAGGAGGAGGGCCCAGAATAGTCTTCATAGTTGCACATCATTGTTTTTTTCCACATAGTTTCATTCCATACGTGGGAGTGGGGCTGCACAGGGCAGGAACTGGGCCGGGGTCTCACTCTAGTGAGAATTGAACTGGGGGCACTCCCCAGTTCAGCATATGGGTCCGCACGGGCCAGGGCTGGGACTCGATCCTTGGTCCCTGGGGCTGCAAAGTGAGCACTTAACCCACTGAGCCATCCCGGCTTCCCTAATTCTTTGCTTTCATCTTTGATTTTGTCCCTAGGATATAGTCCTAGAAATGGAATTATAGGGGAAGCTAGGGTGGCTCAGCGGGTTGAGTGCTCACTTTGCAGCCCCAGGGACCGAGGATCAAGTCCTGGCCCTGGCCCGTGCGAACCCTTATGCTGAACTGGGGTGTGCCCCCAGTTCAGTTCTTGCCAGGGCCCATGGGGGAGGCTCCGGCCCAGTTCCTGCCCTTTGCAGCCCCACGCCCACCTGTGGAGTGAAACTATATGGAAAACTAATGTTGTTGACTGCTCTGGGCCCTCCCCCTTCTCTCTTTCTCTCTGTCTGTCTCTCTCTCTCTCTGTCAATAATAATAAATAAATAAATAAATAAATGGATAAATAAATAAATAAATCTTAGAAATGGAATTATAGGATTGTGCTGGTTATTTTCCATTCCTAACCCCACCTCTTCTATTTTTCTTCATTCTGTCTTTATAGATTGCATCTGCAGGACCCCTTACCCTTTGATGTCCTTGAGATGTGATGGGTGACACCAGAAGATTAGATGGCCAGAAGAGAGAGAAGTTGGGATATCACTGTCTTCTGACTTGGAGGCAGTGACTATCTGCCCCTCCACCACCAGCCCAGCCCCCCTTCTTGATGATTCCGACTGCAGCTCTTAGTGGGCTCCATAAGATTGTTTTCAACCTTTATCCCTTTATCTCTAAGAATGGTAACAGCTTCCTATTATACTTCTCTAGGTGCCTCAGCATCCCTTATAACTTCTTTAACCTGGCCTACCCATCTGTGAGTAGTTCTTTTACTAAAATCTCTTCATTTGAACCATCCTGGATGAAATCATTTTGCTTTTGAGATCCTGACAGACACAAACTTTTAAAATGCATTCTTGAAAGATACCGCCAAATTGCAATACAGCAAGGTTTGTTTACATTCCCAGTGTGAGCGTGTGGAAGCCCTTAAAGCTGCAATAGATTTGTGAAGGCATCAGTCTCCTGTTTGTTATCAGTGCCTTCCTCTCTGATGTCACTCATAGGCAAAGGGTTCTGCCATAGGCCATTGAAAGAAAAGTCATGCACAGCAAAGGTGAAAGTATTGAGACAAGTCGTTGTGTCTCATTTACAAACCTGAAATTCACAGTGCAAGAAAAGACTCTAGACTGTACTGTGGAAAAGACGCCTTTGACTGACACCTATGAATTGGGAAGAACACATTTTTCCTGGGCACACAAATAGTATGGTATGGTTTGGGGATGTCAGCTCATATGCAGATGAAAGCTAAGCACTAGTGCAGGAAACCTGTGGGGATATAATGCTGCTTATTAGGTCTTAGCACCCACTTTGTGGAAAAATACCTACTTGGTCTTCCTAGTCCTACTTTTCTTAAGGGAACAGTTTGAAGGTACATGGATTTTGAGAAGAAACAATCCACAAAGACATCTTCCCCGCTTCTCAGATGAGAGGCAACTACATTGTCGGGCATTATATACAATGGTTGCTAGAAAGTGGCTGAGGGGAAGCCGGGATGGCTCAGAGGGTTGGGCGCTTGTTTTGCAGTGCTGGGGACTGGGGGTCGAGTCCCGGCCCTGGCCCCGGCCCGTGCGGACCCATGTGCTGGATTGGGGAGTGCCCCCAGCTCAGTTCTCTCTCTGTCTCTGTATCTCTCTCTCTCTCTCTGTCAAAAAAAAGAAAGTGGCTGAGATTTCAGACAAGGTGACACATGACACAGGTGGAAATATTGTGCTTTTCCATTTTCTTGCAAAATAATGAGACACCTAGTGGGTACAATGAAAATGTATTTGTGGGAGGTGGTGAATCAATATCCAGGTAAATGATATTCAATAACAGCCTCAAAGCTTAATTCTACAAAAAATATTCTCATTAGAGAATACCCAGAGCCAGGAATCAGACCAACGATGAACTCACATTGGGTAATCAAGATACATTATTACCATATATTTTATAGCACTAAATAGTTTTCAAAGTCCTTTAAAAATAAAGTTTCTTTCCATAACACTCAATACAATAGTCTCCTCAACCAGGCTGTGGGCTCCTTGAGGGCTGAGGTTATACCAGTTCCTCCCAGCTTCACCTCAGTGTCCAATACATAAAAAACTGATGAACAATTCATGTGAACAACCACTCCAAGAGGTGGGATAGTTTCTGATTGTTTTTCTAAGTGAGAAAACAAAAAAGAGTCAGGATAGTTGCCCTTCAGTTTATTAAGTAGAAGGTCTGCCATGAACCACATCCTGTACTCTTTAGCTTTTGTACATGCCCAAACCTTGGGGAAGACCCCTTGCTTACATAAATGCCTACTGGCCTTCTCCTCTGATATCAGTTAGCAGCACCTATCTTTATTCCATTGTTAGGGATCCTTTTTTGGAAGGTTATAGTGTTTGAATCAGGGGAGGTCAATCCATGACTCAAGTGAGGCCCCAGCCGGAGGCCCTTTTCCACATTAGATTATTGGTATCAAAATTTGTTTTCAGTGATGTTTATGCATTTCCATCTTCATAGATCACATATTTAATCAACTACCTGGAGTATGGATGGAATAATTTGCTTTTGTTACCAAGGCTTAGCCACGGGGCTTGTATAAATCCCAAGGTGTCTCTGGTCAGTCTTTTTCTTTGGAAATCACCTTGTAAAAAGTCTTCATCAGGGAAGCTGGGGTTGCTCAGTGGGTTAAGCGCTCACTTTGCAGCCCTGGGGGCCGAGGTTTGAACCCCGGCCCCAATCCATGCAGGCCCATATGCTGAACTGGGGAGTGCCCTCAGTTCAGTTCTTGCTGGGGCCTACGTGGGAGGCTCCCGGCCCAGTTCCTGCCCTGCGCAGCCCTGTGCCCACCTGTGACGTGAAACTATATGGAAAACTAATGTCAACTATGGAGACTGCTCTGGGCCCTCCTCCTTCTCTCCGTCTCTCTCTGTCTCTGTGTCTCTCTCTGTCCAAAAAAAAAAAAAAAAGTCTTCATCACAGCATGTAAAAGGGTAACAACTCCTGGGAGATTCTGGGCCAATCTTCCCTAAACAAAGTCTCATGGGCCCTTGGTGGTCCCACTATTGAGTTCTTGGGGGTCTAGAAATTATCTATAAATATTTTAATTTTAGATATCCTATGACCATCCAAAGTTAACATAAACACTTTCTGGACCCCCTGGCTAGCCACCTCATAAGTGAATATGAATACAAGGATTCACTGTTCAACACAAAGTATTACTCTAGGTCCCCAGTAATCGACTAAAATAATACCATGTAACATTTAAAAAATTTAAATGCAGGGGATACCGGGGTGTCTCAGTGGGTTGAGAGCTTGCCTTGCAGCTGCGACATCAAGGAATCAAGTTGTGTACCCCTGCATTGAACTGGGGTGTGCTTTCCATGTGGGAGACCCCTGGTTTGCACCCTGCGTGGCCCCAAGTCTGCCTGTGTGGAATGAAACTGTGTCAAAACTAATGATATGCAGCTGTGGGGATTGCTCTGGGCCCTCCCTCTCTGTCTCTTTCTATCAAACAATGACATAAATCTTAAAAAAAAATTAAAATGCAATTTACATATCATAAAATCTATCTTTTTTTATTTTTTAAGATTTATTTTTATTGTTTTTTGACAGAGAGAGAGACAGACAGGGAGAGACAGAGAGAAGGGGGAGCGTCCAGAGCAGTCTCCACAGTTGACAGCATTAGTTTTCCATATAGTTTCACTCCACAGGTGGGCGCAGGACTGTGCAAGGCAGGAACTGGGCCGGGAGCCTCCCACATAGGTCCCGGCAAAAACTGACCTGGGGGCACACCCAAGTTCAGCATGTGGGTCTGCATGGGCCAGGACCAGGATTTGATCCTCGGTCTCCAGGGCTGCAAAGTGAGCATTTAACTCACTGAGCCATCCCAGGTTCCCCAAATCTACTTTTTTAAAGTGTATAACTCAGTAGTTTCTTACTATAGTCACAAGGTTGATGACTCACAAACATTATCATTCTAGAATTCTAGAACATTTTCATTACAACCCCCCACCCCCCAAAAAAAATCCTCATGCCTATAAGTAGTGATTACCTATTTCCCTCCTCTCCCTCACCCTGACAACCACTAATCAATCTACTTTATCTCTTTGCATTTGCCTATTCTGGACATTTTATATAAGTGAACTCGTATCATATGTGGCCTTTTGTGTCTGGCTGCTTTCATTCAGCATGTTTCCAAGGTCCATCCATATTGTAGCATATATCGGCACTTCATTTCTTTTTTATGGCTGAATATTTCTTTCATTGTTTATCCATTCATCAGGTGATGGACATTTGGTTTGTTTTCATTTTCTGGCCATTAGGAATAATGCTGCTATGAGAAACTTTTAAAAGATTTATTATTATTATTATTATTATTATTATTATTGTTGTTTTTTAAAAGAGAGAGAGAGAGATACAGAGACAGAGAGAAGGGGGAGGGCCCCAAACAGTCTCCATAGTTGCACATCATTGGTTTTTCCACATAGTTTCATTCCACAGGTGGGTGCGGGGCTGCACAGGGCAGGAACTGGGCTGGGGTCTCACCTCAGTGAGAACCGAACTGGGGGCACTCCCCATTTCAGCATATGGGTCCGCATAGGCTGGGGCCGGGTTTCTATCCTCGGTCCCCGGGACTGCAAAGTGAGCGCTTAACCCACTGAGCCTTTCCGGCTTCCCCATGCTATAAGAAACTTTTAACTCTAAGTTATGAAAATTTGGGACTGTAAGTCTTCAGATATATTCTTGGGGTCTGTGACTTCTCAAATTTGAGAAATACTGACTCAGGATGACTCCATTGCTTAATAAAGAAAGAAATCGATCAGGTTACACACAGAGTTAATGGACACTTCTATGGCTAGATTCAGACTACAGCTTGTTGCCTTTCTTATCTATAAGAGGTGGACATCTATCTTGTTTAGGACCTTCCCAAGTCATCTGTTAGGTTCTCAAATAGCAAGAACCACAATTAGCAGTGTGATTAACACATAACTAATAATGCTGGTATGTTTTGATCCAGCCCAGATGTGGGGCAGCTTTCAATTCTCCAAACCAGGCCTGAATACTGATAATATTTCCTCAGGCAAAAAGCCAGCAAAAAGAATCACCTCGTCCAACATCTCCATTCAGCCTGCTTTTCTTAGAGTGGCCTCCCAGGGGAGCTCTCTGGACAAACAAACCTTGTTGACCCAGTTTGGAGGCCTGGAAAATTATCCTGTGAGTCACTGGGACAACAGAGGAAAGGGCCAGACTCTTGAGACCCTTTAGCACAGGCTTCCAGTGTCATTTGTATCCCAACGGGGAGAGACCAGGAATCCCAGGGAGGCCTGCTCTTTTTCACCCAGCTGTTCCTCCAAGTGGCTTGCAAGCTCCTTGGCTCAGTGTGTGGTGCTGGAGAGACCCACTCTGTTTTCCTTCCAGTAGACTTTGCCTACAGCAGTTCAGAGTGACAGCTCAGTTGTAGAAAATCAAAACAAACCTGGATACTTAGAGGAAGATGTGTAGTGTTGTTTGGAGGAATGCCACAGGCTTTCAATGGAAATGAAGTCCTGAAGCGGGTTCAGGTTTCAAATTAAAGACCAAAAAGAATCCAGAGGCAGTATTTTATGGTTACCTGAGGGTAAGGGTGGAGGGGGGGAAGGCGAGTGTGTGGGAGGGGAGTGGGCACCAGATATATGGTGATGGAAGGAGAGCTGATTCTGGGTGGTGAGCACATAATGCAATGCATAGACGATATAATGTAGAGTTGTACACCTGCAAACTATATTGCCAACCAATGTCACCCCAATAAATTTAACAATATAAAAAAAAGTATTTAAAAATAATATCTGAGTGAGGCTGGGTCTTGCAAAAGAGTACCTCCAAATTACTTAAGGAGTGTTTTATAATGTTCTGAAGATGCTACTTCCTAAATTACACAAATAGCTGGAGAAACATGGCTAGAGAAGCAATGCAGGTCAAACTTGTTACATTTACTGGGGTGGGCAGCTTGTGGCCTATTGGATTTGATGTCAGACAGAGTGCCCAAATTTTTACCAGTCCTCAAATAACTCTTTCATGGGTATAAGGGATTTCTGGGGCAGGATGAGTACCAAAGTAGGGGCTGCTGAATACCCACTGCAAGCTGATTTCTGGGTGGTGAGCACATAAAATGCAGTGCAGAGACAATGTACTGTAGAATTGTACACCCGAAAAAATGCAGTTACCATCCAATGTCATCCCAATAAATTTAACAATAAAAAAATTAAAATTTAAAATAAACAAATAAATATCCATTGCAGCATGAGGCAAGAGGTCATCCATGGCCTCTTTTCTCCCTTTTTTTCTTTCCCTTTTTTTTTTAAAGCATCACTGTAACAGTAATTCTAGGGTCTTCATCATCAGAAGGATGTAATTTTAACATACGATTTGATCCAAGATTGTATAAATTCATGTTTGGTGGATGTTTTAAAAGAATGACTATGAAGTTCCCCTCACTGTAAGAATGGCCCATGAAGTCTCTCTCCTTCCTGGTTTTGATGGATAAGCTTTTGTGCCTGGAAGACCTAGGAGACAATTTGATCACCAAGTTTTTGGTTTCTTTAGCCCCCCTACTCTCTTCCTCTCACTTCACCTCTTACTTTCTCCCTTTATCCTTTCTGCTTCTGCCTACTTCTGACAGATCTGGCAAAAACACAGCCAATTTGCAGAAACAGGCTGTTCACTTCCCACACTGGTGCTGCTGCTGCAGATTGCTTCTGAGCTGCTGTCTCCTGGGCTTGGGCAAAGTGTCTCTAACAGTCTTTGTCATCGCAATCCCAGTATCTAATCCTGTGTGATGTGTGCCTTGCAGGGCCAGCAGTCCAGCCCCAGGCATGCCCTCTGGATACTTAGGTGGAAGACTGAAGGGGAGAATATTCAGAGCTGGACAATAATGATAAAATAGGGACAGAATCAAGTAAAGGTATTTTATCTGCCTGACTGTATCTTCCTGATGTATGACAGTAATATGCTCGTAGCACTATCCATTAAAACTTCCTGGGATGATGGAAATGTTCTATACCTCTGCTGTCCAACCAATATGGTAGTGACACATGGCTATTGACCACTTGATATGTGGCTAGGAAGGAACTGAAGTTTTTATTTAGTTTAAATTTGAATAGTCATATGTGGCTAATGACTACTATACTCAAGATACTGTTTTGTTGGTGTTTTGTTTTTGCTGCAAAAAGTTTATTGTTTTTATTTGGTCCACAGTGTGGGAGAAAGCTCTAGGGAGAAGCCTGACACTAGGGGGATGCAGAGGAGCCCCTCAAAGGCCTCTGAACCCCCAAAGCTCCTAGTCATGTTTGAGGGTGAGCCTTTGGAAGGGATACTTGCCCAGCCTGGACTGGGGGCTGGCCAGCATGCCGAGGTTAGTCAGGAGGTCGCTGTCTTCTTGACGAGTTTCACCTCCTTATCCAGGAAGTCATAGAGATGAGGGTCTGCCCAGGTCGGGGGTGGCGAACCTATGGCACGTGTGCCCAAAGTGGCACGCAGAGCAATTATTTCGGCATGCGGAGCTGTGAATACCATTTAAAAAATTATTGTTTATGCTTTTATAGACATAAAACTAATCGATACCTCTATCTCACTCGATGGGTTGGCACGCGAGTCGAGCGAGTATACTCTTGTTTCATAAACTTTGGCACTCAATCGCCAAAAGTTTCGCCAGCCCTGGCCCAGGCAGAACCCAGGGCTTGCAGATCCAAAAGGGCCTGGTTTAGGTTCTTCTCCATGACCATGGTGGCTTCATTCCATCCTGGGTTTTACCCCACTCATCTTGGGACAGCTTCTGCAATCCTGGAAGAGGGTGCAGATGCCACACTGTTTTTGCACCTTCGAGAGACACTGGGGCCCTCATGCTTCTCCTTGGCCAACTCACTTAAGAAGTGGCCCACACCTTCCAGAGCCACGTTGTGTGTGATTGAAATAGAAACCCAGAGAAAGGTAAGCGTAGGAGACCCATAGATGCGGGTTGAGCAGGCAGTTGACCACAGCCTCCGCTTCAGTGGAATAATCCTGATGAATCTAGGAGTCCATGGTTGCTAGGAAATAAGGATTAAGCTAAAAAAAAAATGGTGTAGAGGCAGAGAAGGCTGTGACTGGGAAGAGATGGGAGGGTGATCAGAGGCTGGAAGAAGGGGTGTCCCTGGGTCTGTTCAGTCCCAACACGGTTGAAGCAAGAGACAAATCATGAAACTGCTAGGTGCACTGCAGATATACTAGTGTTTTAAAAGATAACAGAGAAAAGTAGGCCAGACATTGGTGTTTGAGCCTTAGCTTCAAATCCTAGCTCTTTTATGTTATGAGCTTGTAACCCAAGAAGAGACACTTAACCTATATACCTCTTTTTACACAGCTATAAGATGGGCTAATAATGTCCTCCTTATGGTGTTGCTGTGATAGGTAAGGTGGATAGGACCTTGGGTGGGAGGTTGGAGTCATTTAACAGTTTTCTCAGTCAGCAAAACTGGCCACAAGTATCTGGGGGAAGCAGAGGAGGCCCAGGGGATGTGTAACCTTTTCACAAACTAGGGAACACCACTTCTGTTGCCAAATTTTTACAGTTGCATTAAGATCTCACAGCTCCTTTTACTTTTTCAGTGTTTTCATTAGAATCTTTCACTTTTATTCTGAGAAGCAGACAAGGCAAAGACTATCAATTTGATTTTGCAGATGAGAAAACAGAGACCCAAAGAGAAGAAGCTAAGTGCTCCAAAATGTTACAGTGAGGAAGGGGAGAAAGGCTCACTCTGTCTCAGGCTGCAAGAAAGTCCTCAAACCTGCATGTGATACAAAAAAGCCTCTTCTCAGCTCTGTTCGCTTTATCTCTCCAGTCAGCCAATAGTGTGGTATCCAACCTGGTATTGACCTAATCACAAAAATGGGTAAAACAAACAAACAAAACAAACAAAAACAAACAAACAAACAAAAAACTCTGCAGGGAAACTAGGATGGCTCAGCGGGTTGAGTGCTCACTTTGAAGCCCCGAAGTCCAAGGATAGAGTCCCTGTCCCAGCCTGTGCAAGCCCATATGCTGAACTGGGGTATGGCCCCAATTTGGTTCTCGCTGGGGTGTGCTTCCCATATGGGAGGCCCCTGGCTTGGCCCCCATCTCTTGGGGTTGTGCCTCCCATGCCAGAGACCCACAGCCCGGTTCCCACCCTGCGTGCCCGCCCCCCCCCCCCACCTGTGTGGAACAAAATCATGTCAAAAGACTGATGAATACGACTATGGAGACTGCTCTGAGCCCTCCCTCTTCTCTTGGTCTCTCTCTGTTTCTGTCTCTCCGTCAAAAACAATAAAATAAATCTTAAAAAAAACCAAAACTCTGGAAAGCAGCAACTGTAATCTTTGCCATGGGAGAATCCCATACACAGTTCCCACATAACTGTGAAGAAATACTTTTGTCCTGCTGTCTCATTCTTTCTGTGTCTGAGTCTGTAAATGCTTGCTACTTAGGCACTGAGAGGAGTTCAGCAGCTCTGGGCTTCACTCTAACCTTCACGCATCTATTTGACTATGTCTTCATGCCTCTAGTTATTTAATTGCTTTCTTTTAATGCTTGTAAATAAGAGCTCTGCCATCTGAGAATAGATCAGGAATAAGAGAACCATGAAACTAAAACTCAGGAAAATCATTTTCTATCTTGTTGTACACAATTGTGTTGACTGAGGCACACCAGTTTAAAAACCGCAGAAAAAAATTCTCTACGACTTTACTGAGTATAATTTATGTGCCATAAATTGAACTATGTAAAGTACACAATTTGATGAGTTTTAACATGTGGATAGTCCTGTGAAGCCACCACAGTCAAGATAATGAACATTTCCATTGCAGATATTTTTCCATTTCAGGGTCCAACAGGGTGAGCTCTCCCAGTACAAAACTATATGGTAAAAGCAATACCTTTCTCTGCACAATAGTTGTACTGGCGCCTGCAGGGCCATCTTTATTCTGGTCTCTATTATCATTGGAGAGGCAGCTCTCCATTTGACCTCTACAGGGGTTTTCCTCCTTCCTCACTGTTACAACTTTCTTCATTCTGTTGAAAGCCAACTCCTTTCCGGGTGCTCTGGTTTCAATTCTCTTCCCCCTTTTCAGACATTTCCACTATGGAGCATCCCATTTCCCTGCTGAATAATTCACTTCCTATCTGTAGGCTCTTTTCAATCTTACACATAAACAAAAATATCAAATACCTCTTTCTACTTCCCCATTCTTCCCTTCAGTCAGAGTCACTTTTATCTCCTGCCTTCTTGTCATGGCCAAACCTCCAGAAATAGTTGTCCAAACTCACTCTCTTTATTTCCTCACTTGCCCTCTCTATTAAGCTACCCCCCCAACCCTCACCACACAGACACTGTTCTTGACCAGGTCACTCACTAACCTCCCTGTTACCATTATACATCCAGTGAACCTGTCTCAGTTCTTATCATACTCTGACACTGTTGACCACTCTGTCCTTTATAAAATAGCTTAGTTGTTTTCACAAAAATAATTGATGTGTGTGCTCTCTCTCTTTCTTTAAGAGTCAAACAATAAATAAAAGTGTTGGGAGGCTCCTCCGAGGCGCACCCCATTTCACTGCTGCAGACAGAGCCACTGCTGCAGGCACCCTCAGCTGCTAGACAGCACCCTGTGCAGCTGCCCAATGCACAGAGCAGCCTCAGGAAGTCCTGGAAATTAGTCACTACAGACTTCTAATTAGGGGGAAATCCCTTACTTCTCTATTACAGACACCAAATCAGCCAAGAAACAGAAACCAAGAAATTGTGATAAACAAACATACGTATAAACAGAGAAGGGCCTGAATTCAGAAACTCTTCAACTCCTGTCCTAAGCGTTGCTTTAGACACTGACCGAGAGATGACATTGTGGCTGGTTTCTACAGGACTAGTCCCTGGTCTGTCCAGGCAGGAAGCCTGCTGGGCATGGCTTTCCTGATAGCCACCCGTTGTTTTCCCCTTCCTAATGCTTATCATCTGGAGAACGCTAGAACGAAGCATACAGGCATCTGAGACCTCGTGAGGTTAACCCAGAGGCTTTAAAGGCATATACTTGTATACATTTTTAGGCACATACACAAAAAGAGGGTTCTCATGACCAATGTTTTTATCCAAGATAAAGTACAAAGCAGAAAATAAAAATCACACACCCACTGCCAAATCCCATCACCCAGAACAAGAGCCACAACCTTTTTGGTGAACATCCTTAAGACATCTCTATGCAGTACATACACATGGAGGTATATGTATACAGTTTCACATACATGGGATCATAATTTACATGTTCTTCTGCAATGGCTGTTTTCATTCAATATGCAGTGGATAGATATCCAACTCAATAACTGAAACATTAATATCATGATTGTTAATGTTTGCCAACCATTCAGGATATTTATAAACCATAATATATTCAACCAGTCTACTATTGTGGGGCATTTAGGTTTTTTCCATTTTTTTTGTACTATAAACTATACAATGATAAACATCCTTAGTTTAGCATTTTTACTTTTGTGCAATTTTCTCTTCAGGTTAATTTCTAGAAGTGGACTAGCTCAATACATTGGAGTATACACTTTACATTTTGATACAATTAGACCAACTTCCTTGCAGAAAAGTTATAGCAGTTTATTTTTCCCATCAACACTGTATTTAGGAATATCTTTGCGCCATTATCATCATCACCGGGTTTTATCAATTTCTGGTTTTAGACTTGGTTTTTGTAGACTGACTTGGTTTGTTTGATCAATTTTAGTATTTTTCTTTTATTTAGTTCACCTCATTCACATTTATTATTTTAAGTCTTATGTATAGTTTTAGTTCTATAATCTTATTTTGTTTTCTGTTTTTATGCTTCCTTGGCATACCTTCACTTTTCTGTCTTTCAGTAGATTCTCTGTTTTCTTTGGATTTTTTACTTTCTAGTAATTTGGAGGGTATAAGTGGGCATTTGTTCCTTTCATTAGATACTTAGATATAGCTTTCTCAAAAAGTACAGTATTTATTGCTCTCTAATAATAGCTAATCTTTATTGTATGTTTCCTATGCCCTCCTAACAACCTGATGAGGTAGGTAATAGAGTGTTTTCTTTCCTTCCTCCAACTAACCTCTATCTCCAGGCCTGGGTCATCTAATCTGAGTGTTTTGTGTATTCTTAAAATTCTTTGGAAGAATAATCATACCCTGGTTGAATCTGAGCTCAATGAGCTACCCCTGTCCAATGGGTAGCTATGATTATTTCTGGTTAGAGACTTAAATGTCCCTTCCTTATTTCCACCCCCACAGTTGACAGTAACCCAAGGGCATTATTTTGTAACCAGTCCAAGCTGCTCTGGTATAGACAGCACTTTGATATAAATGATCTCATTGGGTCCTCACAGCAAGCTTGTAAAAAAGCCTCTAATCTCCCACAGAAAAACTGTGGTGACAAGGAAATGGAGGTTTAAAGAAAGAGCCTGTGTGAGTTATCACTGTGATCAGTATTCTGTGGGTGCACTGAGCTAGAATCCTTTGACTGATAGCCACATTAAAAAATAATGGAATAAAATGGTCAAAACCAAGATGATTCAAAACACCAAACCGAAACACTTTAGGCCCTTGCCAAAGAATATACTTTTAATTGGATGCTGTTTAGTTCTTATCTCTCTGTTGAAAGAAGTTATATTTTTGGAAAATTGCTTGAAGTATATAGAAGTCCATCAATCTCTCTATTTTAGCATTTTCTAGGAGGGTTGTCTTGGATGTTGTGCCGGATGTTAATAGGCATTACATGAAAAATGGGTATGGTTAACTAACAATGGAAAACACTGAGTTAAATTGCTTGCAAAAATTGCTCAAAAAAAATTTTTTTTTTAATTGTTCGAGAGGTAGTGAGAAAGAGCGGGGTGGGGAGAGAAAAGGGAGGAGGGCTCAGAGAAGTCTCTGTAGTTGTAAATCACTGGTTTTGACATGGTTTCATTCCACACAGGTGGATGTGGGGCCACATAGAGTGGGAACCAAACCAGGGCCTCAATGATCATATATTTTTATTTCTACAATTTCTAATTGGTTCCTTTACCATAGTGGTATTTTTATATAGGGTCCTGTTTTTCCGTAAGTTGTCTTTAAAATATTTAAAGAAACTTATTTTAAAATCTCTTTAGATTGTTCTATTATCTTGAGTTTTAGAAGTACATTTTTCCTGTTTGTTTTTTCTTTCTCTCTCTCTTAGTAATTTATTTCCTTATGTGATTTGTAATTTTTGACTTTGAACTTATTTGCAGGAGGGTTGTTTCCCATGGAGTTCTATGTGCCATTTATTTTGAAGGGGTTTCCAACAGGTTGTTTTCCGTTTGCTGTGCCAAGACTTTGCAGGTTTCACAAATTATGAAAGAGATTTTTGTTGAATTTTTAGTTCAAGATTTCTACATCAGATGCCAAATTGTGTATATGTGTGGTGTCTGCCTAAGGGTATATGAATAAACTAGCCTTTCTTCCATTTGGTATTATGTAGGCACAGAATTAGTAGAATGGAGTTCAAACTTTTAAAATCTGTTTTGTTTTTCTTAAAGCTGTTTTCAGTTCCCTATTTTAGTTTTGCTTCGAAGCAGTAAAAACCGAGCTCTCACTTTCATTCATGTTGTAAAAAGTCGAGTTTGCTGCTTTAAATTAAATCAACAGTTCAATAGTTGGGAATTTTTTTCATGCCTTCTCTGTAACTGTGGCTGTTTTCTCCTTCATGAGAGAAGGCAATGGGACTTGAAGAATAGATTTATTGTCTGTAATTTATAGACTTGATTGGAAGGCGCTGTGATTTATCCTTGTATTGAATAAACTTTAATGATTCACTAGTTGTTGGGAAATTGGAAACTATTGATTCATGTTATGCCTTGGGAGATGTTGCTTCTCTGCTAAGGATACATTATAAGGTTAAAATTGGGTTTCCACTTTGCCAAAAGGCAGATCCTTGCCCACTTTTTAATTTAGGATGCATGGAAATCTTCAGTTCTGGTAGGTAAACTTTTGATACAGAGCTACATATATTTTCACAGCTTTACCTCAAATGTTACTCAATTAGACCCAACTTTCCAGAGAAATGAGAGATTTCTCTGTTATCAGAAAATACTCATATATTTGAGACCTGCACTGTCCAATAAGGAAGTTACTAGCCACAAGTGCCCCCTGAGCACTTGAACTGCTCAAGTTCAAATTGAGATGTACTATAAGTGCAAAATACACACTATGGAAAAAATGTAAAATATGTCATTGATAATTGTTACATGATTACATGTTGAAATAACAGTATTTTCGATATATATTGGGTTAAATAAATTATGTTATTAATTTCACCTGTTTCTTCTTATTTGTTAAAAATGTGGCTAACTAGAAAATTTTAAATTACTTACATGGCTAGCATTTTATTCCTATTGGAGTCCTACTATAGAGTCCTACAAACAAGGAAACCCATAAGCACTCTAATAAGAAACTCTTTCAGTTTGTCATTTTTCCCCATACTTCCTTTCACCACTTTTTTATAATGTCATGATTTTTGGTATGAGTTAATGTTGTGCTACCACAATGCAGGCAAATGTAAAGGGGATAGCTCCTCACTAGGGTGAAGTTCTAAGATTACCGTAAAAGGTGAAAATTGAATATAGTCAAAATTACTCTTGAAAATCCTTTAGGAAGGCCTCAAGGTATCTCTGACACACCATCTTTTATTAAGTCCGACCCAGACAGTTTTTTCTCTAGTATTAAGACAGATCACTGTTTCTTCATAGCGATCTGATGAGTTAGGTGGTTTGTACTTGGTTCTGTGTTATAGCAAAGTACAAATCTTAAACACACAATTATCCTCCGCATGGAGAGATGGCGGCCTGGGAGAGGAGGGAAAGACCTAGGGTCCCCGAGGAGCAGCACGATTTATATTTCTTGCTCACTTACATAGAGGGGGGGACATGCCCACTGTATTTATTTCTCTCTTGCCGTACCTCCCCACCCCCATCAGTCTTTCTGTTTTTTTCTCTTTATGTTTGCTAAGTTCGGATAGTCGAGTTAGCATACTTTAGCATGTAAAGATCTGTCTTTCCTCCAGTTCTAATATTCTATTGGGTCTGTGATTCCAAAGGTTTATAACAAGTCATAATGAAGTTGCACACCAACAAAGTGAATGTACTTAATGCCACTGAATGGTACTCTTACAAGTGGTTAAAGTGGTAGAATTTATGTTGTATGTATTTTATCACAATAAAAAAACGTCATAATGAAGCATAATTACATTTGATGGGTGGGGTAAGAATGTGGGACTTTGGAGTCGGACAGAATGGATAAGTGCAGATGTCACAGCTTGGGTTCTCCAGGAAGCAGACTCTGAGATTGAGTTTAGCATTCAGGACAGTTGTGTTTTTTTTTAATTCTCTTGGCATCAAGACCTATGGAAGGGAGAGGTGAGCAGCAGGAGTGGGTAAAGAAAAGATAAGCTGTGCTGAAGGCTTTATAACAGCCTCAATCAGCCCCACAGGAAGCGTGGAGTGAAGATGACCTTATAGAGTTGTCCCAGTGGTAAGCTGAAAGGGTGGGGTCTTTATACTCCAACTTCAGTGATGTGGCTTGTTCCTGGAAGGGTGTAATTATGGACAAGGTGGCTCTCTGTAGCCAAGGCAATTTCTGAAACGCTAAAAACCGAGGGTTCTTTCCAGGCAACACCCCAAGCTGAGGCAACAAGTCCTTCCTTGAGTGCATTCAAAATGTCACCAGAGAACCTTTTTTGCCATTCAGCATACATTTCCCACTTCAAAACTGCACCCTAAGTTCCTTTTGAACAATTACTTGTTCTGCAGTGTGGGACTTCTTCATGGAATGGTAAATTATATGTGTTGCCCTCCTTCGGAAGTTGCAGACCAGCTAAGGTCTCCTTCTGTGAAATCTGAACAAAATGATGACAGAAGGATGAAAAAAAGTTGATGTTGACATTTTCCCAAATAGAGGATGGGGTCATTCCTGTTGTCCTGGTTCCAGATCTAGCTCCTTTATCTTCCCATTTATTGTGGGAGCTGTTCAATATCCCTCTAGTGTATGTCTCCTTTTTGGGCTGATAACAGCAATTGATGCACTAGGGTTCAGATCCTGGTTCCCCCACATTGAAGTACATATTATATCTTGAGTAAGTCTCTCTGAATTCGGTTTTCTCATCTGCAAGTTTAGTACAATAAAATTTACCTTGTAGGATAGAGCCAGGGTAAGAGATACTGTACTGGGCCAGAATTATAATTAACAGTCTAAAGGGTTATAAAACTAGTAAGGACAATCTCTGGTTCCCCAGTTTACACTGTGAGTTACTCTACTAGAATGCAAATGTGGCAATAATTAGGATTTCTTGTTTGCCAAATTTCTTTTTTGGACTGGGCTTCAATGTTGCTTCTTTTATACCATTCTTCTCTAAAGGGCTGTGGGGTAACACCATTTATGATATTGCAGCATTAGTGGACATATGGAATGAGGGAAGGAGACAGTAATCTGTCTTCCAAGGAATGTTGGACCAATAGATAATCAGATGGAAAGTTTAAAACATAAATATGTCCAAGGGGGTTTATAGTGGAATCCTTTTTTAAAAGATAATATTGGAGAAGATGGCTAATAACTGCCTTGGGATTTAGTTGTATTAAGTAAATTTTGTTTTGATAGGTTTTTTCATATGTAAAGACACTGATTGGGTCCATGTTATATGTGATTTGGTATGTACATAATTACATGTGGAATTTTAATTGGGTACTGTTGCACTTTATCACAAAAAGGATAGGGAAAAATGGAAAGATTCATTAGTAAAGTTCCTTAGATGCTGTAGCTTTCAGACACTCATCCCTTGCTTCCTAATATCGAATACTTACATATTTAAAAAAAAATTTATTTTATTGTTTTGAAAGGAGGGGAGGGGGGGGGGAAGGCCTAGAACAGTCTCCGTAGTTATGCATTGTTAGTCGTGACATGGTTTCATTCCACACAGGTGTATGTGGGGCTGTGCAGGGTAGAAACTGAACCTCCGTCCTGGCAGTTACCATTTGCACACTGTTCAGCCTATGTGGTTGCACAGGCTAGGGCCAGGAATCAAACCCCGGACCTCCTGATTGCAAGGCAAGCATTCAACTGCTGAGCTACCTTGGCATCCCCTTACAAATTTAATTTTTAGTTGAATTATTTATATATTTAAAAAAAAAGATGGGGAAGCTGGGATGGCTCAGTGGGTTAAGTGCTCATTTTGCAGTGCCGGGGACCGGGAATCGAATCCCGGCCCCGGCCCCGGCCCCGGCCCGTGCGGAACCATATGCTGAACTGGGAGCTACCCCAATTCAGTTCTCTCTCTGTCTCTGTCTCTGTATCTCTCTCTCTCTGTCAAAAGTAAAAATAAATAAAAATATATTTAAAAAAAAAGATTTATTTTATTGTTTTTGACAGAGAAAGACAGAGAAGGAGGGTTGAGAAGGCCCAGAGCAGTCTCCATAGTTGTATGTCATCAGTTTTTGACATGGTTTCATTCCATGGGGGCTGGGGGGCTGCGCAGGGCAGGAACCAGGCAGGGGCCTCCCATGTGGGAGGTACACACCCCCATGAGCTGGGGGCATGAACCAGAGGCCTCACATGGGAAGCTTGCCCCAGCCCAGCAAAAACCAAACTGGAGGCCACACCCCAGTTCAGCATATGGGTCCGCTTGGGGCTGAGATTTGATCCTTGGACCCTGGGGATGCAAAGCAAGTGCTTAACTCACTGAGCTATCCCGGCTTCCCCAGACAAAGATTTAATATCCCTAATTCTATAAAGGGCTTTTATGAATTATTAGGCAAACAAATATCCTGGTAGACAAATAGACAAAAGATTTGAACAGACAATTCACAAAAATAAAAATATGGAAATAACCAATAAACATTTTTTTTAATTCTTCATTTGCAAAAAGTTCTTAATTATGATAAAAGTTAGATATTATTTTTATATGTTATAGTAGTAAAGATGAAAATGATGGGCAATACTTCATACTTTTAAGAATATAGAAAGTCAGGAACTCTCATAAATTATTTTTAGGACTAGAAATTGGTGCAACCATTGGGAAAACATTTTCTCTAGAAATCTATTCAAAGGAAATAAATGTGCAGAAGGGTGTTCACTACAGCACGTTTGTAGTATCAAAACACTGAGAAGATCCTAAATGTTTATCAACAGCAGATTGATTAAATAAACTATAGTTCATCCATACAACAGAGCTCTAAAAGAATTTAAGCTAGATCTACATTAACACTGACAGTTGTCAGAAAAAAATCAGGTTGTGTAACTGTATATAGGATTTCACTTATGTAATAAAATACGTCATCTTTATTCGTGTATTAAAGAGTCTGAAAGATTCTATAGCAAACAATATTATTTGAGGAAAGAAGGGGAGGGTATCAGTTATTCTGTCTTCAGTGTCAAGTAATAAAAATTAGACACAAATGTGCCTATATAAGAAGTAGAGGGGAAGCCGGGATGGCTCAGTGGGCTAAGCGCTCACTTTGCAGCCCTGGGGACTGAGGATCGAATCCTGGCCCCGGCCTGTGCGGACCCATATGCTGAACTGGGAGCTCCCCCAGTTCAGTTCTCACCAGGGTGAAGACCCCAGCCCAGTTCCTGCCCTGTGCAGCCCTGCGCCCACCTGTGGAATAAAACTATGTGGAAAAACCAATGATGTACAACTATGGAGACTGTTCGGGGCCTACCCCCTTCTCTCTGTCTCTGTATCTCTCTCTGTCAAAAACAATAAAAATAAATCTTTAAAAAAAAAAAAAAAGAAGTAGAATATATTGACCAAGTAACCAAAATACTCAGAGGTAATGTGTGCTTTGGTGAAGGCTAATGGCAGGGTCTTAACTATAACATTCAGCTGTCCACTTTTCCTATCTTGCCCTTTGCTTTCAAAGGTAGTATCTTCTTGAAGACATTATGTTAAGTGAAATAAGCCAAACACAAAAGGGCAAATACTGTATGATTCCACTTATATTAGGTACGCGTATCTACAGAGGTCAAATTCAGAGACAGAAAGAATGGTGGTTGCCCGTGACTGGGGGAAGCAGGGCGTGGGAAGTTGTGGTTTAATGGGTATAGACTTTCTTTTTTGCAAGATGCAAAGAGTTCTAGAGCTTGGTACAAAATATTGTGAATGTACACTAAAAAATAGTTAAGATGGAGAATGCGAGGATAGTTCAATTGAGCATTTGCCTTGCAATCATAAAGTCTAGGGTCTGATTCCTGGCCTGGCCTGGCCTGGGCAAGCCCATATGCTGAACTGCGGAGCAACTGGCAACCACTATGGCAAAAGTTCTCGGCTCCCATGCGGGAGCTACCCCGCCCCCGCCGCGCAGTTAGGTTCTGGTCCAGAGGGACTCCACATCCACCAGTGTGGAATGAAACCATGTCACAACCAATGATGTACTGTGAAGACTGGAGACTGCTCTGGGCCCTCCCTCCTCTCTCTCTCTCACCTTCTTTCAAACAATAAAAACAAATCTTTAAAAAGTAGTTAAGATGCTAAGTTTCATGTATATTTTACCGCATTTAAAAACATACCGTACTACATTTTAAAAAAAAGGTAAAATCCTCATCCCAAGGCTGGCTCCCCCTAGTGGTGGGAGAGTTACTGGTGCATTCAGGCCTGTGAGCTTCACTGATGCCCAGCCACTACATGGTGTTCTCCCTTTGACTTGTCACAGGACAGTCCAGGGCTTCCCTCTGATTGAACCATAATATTATGGATACATTCCTGTTCCTAAAAGATACGCTGTGCTGGCATCACATTCAAGGAATCTCTGTGTACCGTAAATTTAGGAAGCAGTTTTGGTTGTTACAGTATTGGGGCATTTAGGGAATGTGGACCAGAGATAATTAGATTTCTGATAATGCATAAGACAGTACAACACATTACAGAATTTTCCCACATCTTGCATGACTTTTAGTGTCCCACTAGACAGTAATGTAGATTTAGGGGAAGCCCAGATGGCTCAGTGGGTTGAGTGCTGGCTTTGCAGCCCCAGGGTCCAAGGATCGAATCCCAACCCTGGCCCGTGCAGACGCATATGCTGAATTGGGGTGTGCTTCCCATGTGGGAGGCCCCCCAGTTAAGTTACCTCCCTGTGTGGCCCCCACCCACCTGTGGGGAAAGAAACCATGTTGAGAACTGATGATGTACAACTATGGAGACTGCTCTGGGCCCTCCCCTGTCTCTGTCTCTTTCTGTCTCTGTCAAGAACAATAAAATAAATCTTTTTTAAAAAATGTAGATTTACAAAACCTGTTTATAGTAATCTGAACCTAGACCCTAACTCCATTTTATATATAAACATGAACTATTTTTGCATGATCTTAATGTAAACTAAACTTAAAAGATGTGAATAAATTAAGAGAAAAGAGTACTTTGTTTCATTTGGAACTTTACCAAGAGTTGTTCACTATTTCAGAAAATCATGTTTTCAACAACCAACACTACTTGTGGTATATGAGTCACCTGTTCAGCCCTACATATTGCAGTTTACACTGCATAATGCAATTCATATTGCATATTTTATCTCTGAAATCAGGATATATCCTACAATCAAGGGCATTTTAGATTCTGTGAAATACAATGCTGAATATTGGTCTGCATTTGTAGCTGATGTATTCTTTTTTCACCTGGATTCTTGTAACAACCTTTCAACTGGTCTCCCTGCTTCTACCCTACAATCAATTCTCAACAGAACAGCCAGCTTTTCCACTGCTCAAAACCTTCTAATTTTGCACTATTTTATTGACAGTACAAGCCTTATGATGAGGGCTTTGTGAGATATGGCTTTGTTATCTCTCTGACCAGTCTTCTACTTCTGCTTTGCTTAGACTACTCACTCCAATCTACCTCACTGGCCACTTATACCCCAGTACTCATCAAATAAGTTTCCACTGTAGGGACTTTGCACAGGCTATTCCCTCTACCCAAATACTTTCCCCCCTAGACATCTGCATAATTCAGCCCTTATCTCCTTCTAATCTTTGCTCAAATGTTACCTTCTAGTAAGGCCTGCCTTGACCACTCTATCTTAAACTCACTACCCACCATCCTGCTCTGAGTTCTAGTTCTCCTTACCCTGTTCTACTTTTCCCCCCAATATCACCTTCTGATGTAATATATAATTTCCTTATGTATTATGGTGATTGTTTGCTGTCTATATTCCACCATCCTGTTAGAATGTAAGCTCCATGAGTCAGGGATTTCTGTCTGATCCCCCATCAGCTTAGGACAGTGCCCCACATATCGTGTTCAAAGACTATTTGTTGAATGGTAGTGATTCTGCCAAGCATCTAACTACTATATTACATCTTCTATTATAATTGTGCTCAAGCACATATCATTTTATAAATAATTTTCCTATTATTTCTCCTTATAGTTATAGCATTATATCATAATATGTGCAAAAGATATCACAATATATAATCTATTGATTTTATAAATCAGGATATTAAAGCAGTATTATGAAACATTTGTTACAATATCAGGGTTTGGATGTTAGGGTTGAGAACCACTGGTTTAGACCATTCCAGAAGCCACTCCTGGAGCTGTGGGTAGAGATAATCCCACCCAAGTTGCCTGGCTGCTTCCTGGATGGGAGGGGTGGGGTGAATACTGAGGAGGCAGCCACAGTGCTGATGACAAAGAAATAAACTGTACTTTGCCACTTCACTATACTCCCATATTGTTCATATTATTTAAATAGTTTACAGTAAGTATTCATTCCTTTTGTAATAAGCAAAACAAATAAGGATATTTTATTTTAAAAACTACTGCCAAATATAGAAAATAGATAAGCAAAAAATAAAAAATAAAAATCACCTATAATCCTACTCTCCAGGGATAAGCACTGCTAGCATTTTATTGCATAGCATTTTGTTTTCAGGAATGGGTGTATAGAGAGAGATTTTCCAATGATGGTTCTAGATAATAAGAGTTATGTGGTTGGAGGTGTCCTTTGTCAAGATTATCCTGGCAGTCACCTGCATGTTGGGTTGAGGATAGACCTTGTTTTTTTAAGCTAACAACGGGGAAGAAGGACATAGACCGGACCAGTAGGAACAGAAAGGGATACTACTCAGAGGAAACATGGGGTGAGTTAGTGTATGCAAGAGCAGCAATGTGGTTTGTTTGTTTGATGGATTTTTTGGCACTTGTGTATTCCAACCTTGCATTCTAGAATATCGGAGATGAGAGATGCCGGGATAGCTCAAAAGACTGAGTGCTTGCCTTGCAACTGTGAGGTCCAGGAATCAAATCCTGGCCCCAATCTGTGCAGGCCCACATGCTGAACTGTGGCTCAACTGTAACTGCTAGGATGGCGGTGAAGGTTCTTGCCTCCTATGTGAGAGGCCCCCAGTTCAGTTCCTGCCCCACAAAGCCCCATATCCACCTGTGTGGAATGAAACTATGTCACAACTAATGATGTGCAACTGTGGAGACTGCTCTGAGCCTTCTCTTTCACTCACTCACTAGCTCACCTTCTCTCAAACAATAAAAAATAAATCTTAAAAAAAAAAAAAAGAATATTGGGGATGAGGGAGGACCTTTTGTCTGTTATTGAGCTCTCTCTTTAAAAATCAATAATCTGCACATTTAAAGTATGAAATTTGATGAGCTTCACACTTGTGAAACTTACCACAATCAAGATAACAAACATATCCATCCATCATCCTTGCAAATGTCCTTATATATTTTCATTGTTTTTCTCCATTTTCCATTCTGTCTCTACAGAATTGATCTGCTTCCTCTCACTATAGGTCAGTTTTCATTTTGTAGAATTTTAAAGATTTTTGTTTTTGACAGAGATTGAGAGAGAGAGAGAGAGAGAGAGAGATACAGAGACAGAGAGAAGGGAGAGTAGCCAGAGCAGTCTCCATAGTTGCACATCATTGATTTTTCCACCTAGTTTCATTCCTCAGGTGGGCGCAGGGCTGTACAGGGAAGGAACTGGGCTGGGGTCTCACTGTGGTGAGAACCGAACTGGGGGAACTCCCCATTTCAACATATGGGTCCACACAGGGCCGGGCCAGAATTTGATCTTCGGTCCCCAGGGCTGCAAAATGAGTGCTTAACCCACTGAGCCATCCCAGCTTCCCCGTAGAATTTTATATAAACACATTCATACAATATGTATTTTTTTCCTGTGGCTTTCACTCAACATGATTATTTTGGGATTCATCTACTTTGTGTATCAGTACAGTAGTCTGTTCCTTTTTATTGCTGAGCAGAATTCCATTATATGGCTATACCTAAATTTGCTTATCCATTCATTTGTTGATTGACATTTGGGCTATTATTAATTTTTTGTTGTTAAAATCAGTCTGCTATAAACATTCATATGCAGGTTTTTGCATGGATCTATGGTTTCATGTCTTTCAGATAAATATCCAGGAGTGGGTTGCCTGGGCCATCCAGTAATTAACTATTCCTCTGTTCTAAACTTTGGCTCTACATCAAAAGTGTCACCATTCTCTTCTTTTTGCTCATTCAGTAGTCTAGTTTTCTTTCTTTCTTCCTCCCTCCCTCCCTCCCTCTCTTTTGTTCTTTCTTTCAAGTCACTAAAAGGTCTAATTTTTTCCAAATGACTGAGAAACAAAAAATGGTGGTCTAGTGGTTTCTTCTAGGTGAGCACACACATGGGAGATTGCATGGACTTGTTGGGATCTCACAAAGCCGAAGCCAAATGACTTTCATGGGAGGCAGTAGTAAACATGCAACCACACATAGAGGCACAGGGTAGGAGTGTGTGGAAGGAAGGGGGCTGGTAATCGGCACTCCTCCAAAGAAATGACTCTGCAGTGGTGCAATTCCAGAGGCATGGGGGTATCATTTATGAACTGTGTGGATGAGGATGAACAAACTAACTTTGGTCTAGAGACAACCAGCCAACCTATAGGGATTCTGGGAGGCTATTAGGAAAGAGGCAAACAGCCCCAGAATGACAGGGATCCTAGGAAGACTGAGAAACTCATAGTAGCCAGCCCTGGTCTTATGCCACTATCTGCCCTTTTATCCTGACCTTTGTTTCTTGTTTTGTTTTTTTTTTTTTGTTTTTTTTTATCTTTTCACATTTATAGAGAGAAATTATCTTTTTTTGTCTTCAGTGCATAGTTATTTCTATTTTTTACTTTTTTTTGACAGATAGAGAGAGAGACAGAGACAGAGACAGTTAGAGAACCAAACTGTGGGAACTCCCCAGTTCAGCACGTGGGTCCTGCCTGGGCCGGAGCCGGGATTCGATCCTCGGTCCTCGTGGCCTCAAAGCGAGCGCTCAACCCGCTGAGCCGTCCCGGCTTTCCCCCGTTTCTTGTTTTTATCTATCTTTAAAAAAAAACAACTGAGACCCAGTTTCTCTTGGTTTTGTGTGTGCATTAAGATATACATAACAAAATTTAACATTTTTAGTGGATCAGTGGCATTAAGTACATTCATGATGTTGTGCAACCACATAGAACTGTTTTTTTTTTTATCATTTCAAGCAGAAACTCTGTACCCATTAAATAATAGCTCTCCATCCCCTTTCTACTTTCTGTGTCTAACAATTTACTCATTCTAGGGACCTCATATAAGTGGAATCATATATTTGTCCTTTTGTGCCAGGCTTATTTGACTTAGCAGAATGTTTTCAAGATTCATCATGTTGTAGCATGTATCAGAATTTCATTCCCTTTTAAAGCTGGATAATATAGCATTGTTAGTGTGTGCCACATTTTGTTTATCCATTCACCTGTTGATGGAACTTGTATTGTTTCCACTTTCTGGCTATTGTGAATAATGCTGCTATGAACATTGCTGTACATGCATCTGTTTGAATTTTTGCTTTCACTTCTTTTGAGTATATACCTAAGAGTAGAATTGCCATATCATATAGTAAGTGCATGTTTAACTTTTTAAAGAACCACCACACTGTTTAACACAGAGGCTGCACCATTTCACAGTCTCAGCAGCAATGTACAGGTTTCCAATTTCTTCACATCTTTCCCAATACTTGTTATTTTCTGTTTGTTTTATTTTTTTTTAATAATAGCCAACTGAATAAGTGCAAAATGGGGAAGCCAGGATGGCTCAGTGGGTTAAGCGCTCACTTTGCAGCCCTGGGGACTGAGGATCGAATCCCAGGCCCGGCCCGTGTGGACCCATATGCTGAACTGGGGAGTACCCCCAGTTCGGGTCTCACCGAGATGAGACCCCAGCCCAGTTCTTGCCCTGTGCAGCCATGCACCCACCTGCGGAGTGAAACTATGTGGAAAAACCAATGATGGGGAAGCCGAGATGGCTCAGTGGGTTAGGCGCTCACTTTTTTTTTTTTTTTTTTTTTTTAAATT
>PVKE010015581.1:0-33254 GCA_004027555.1 Craseonycteris thonglongyai
AGAGAGAAGGGGGAGGGCCCAGAACAGTCTCCATAGTTGCACATCATTGGTTTTTCCACATAGTTTCATTCCACAGGCAGGCTTGGGGCTGCACAGGGCAGGAACTGGGCCAGGGTCTCACCCCGGTGAGAACTGAACTGGGGGCACTCCACAGTTCAGCATATGGGTCAGCACGGCTGGGGCCGGGATTTGATCCTTGGTCCCCGGGGCTGCAAAGTGAGCGCCTAACCCACTGAGCCATCCTGGCTTCCCAAACTTCTGCTTTTAAATTCAGCATTCTGGTTGTAATCAATACATAGCAAGATAGAAATCCAAGTTAATGAAGTAGTCACTTTACTGAAGAATAGATATGTTGCATCATAATTTTTAAAGGGATAAAAATCTTTTACCATATCTAATATGTAGAAGATAAAATTTTGAGGACAATTTGTTTTTTAAAGATATATTTTATTGTTTTTGATAGAGAGAGACAGAGAGAAGAGAGAGGGCCCTGAGTACTCTCCATAGTTGTATGTCATCAGTTTTTGACAGTTTCATTCCAGCTGCACAGGGCGGGAACTGGGCCAGGGGCCTCCCGCATAGGAGGCTTGCCCCAGGGAGATCTGAAATTGGGGCTTCACCCCAGTTCAGCATATGGGTCCACATGGAGCAGGGCCAGGATTCAATCCTCGGACCCCAGGGCTACAAAGAGAGCGCTTAACCTACTGAGCCATCCAGGCATCCCATTGAGGATAAATTAATGCATCATATTAAAAGTCCTAATTATATGTTTCAAGGTAAAATATTGTGATTACAAATGTACATATACACATATACATACACCATGTATATTTGCACATTACCTTGCACTAGCTGTATTAAGTGACAAAACAGATGATATTATATAAATGTTCACATTTCTGGTCAAGAAGAATTCCCATTAGTCTAGAGTTTCATTCAGTACTAAAGAAGTAGAATTCTAAAATAGGTGAGATTTTAAGTGCTTTTAATGAATTTATCTCCTGGATAAATGAAATCTCAGCTCATTAAAAAGTTCTAAAGCCGGAATGGCTCAGCAGGTTAAGCGCTCACTTTGAAGCCCCGAGGACTGAGGATCGAATCCTGGCTCCAGCCCAGGCGGACCCACGTGCTGAACTGGGGTGTGCTTCCCGAATGTGGTGAGGCCCCCAGTTCAGTTCAAAAAAAAGTTCTGCTACTGAGACTTCTGAGTTATTATTGCTAACATAAATTACCACCAAAAAAAGGAGGCCAAAAACCTCTCTAAAAACACATGTAGTTCTAATTTCCAAAAAAGGCAAGTGGATAAAACTGAAGAAACTACAGTGTAGTGAGCTAGATACCTTTCAAAATCTCAGGGAAGATTCTAGAACAAATGATCTTAAACTCTATAAGAAATGAGGAAAGAAAAAAGATTTATAAAAGAAGGTAGGGGGGAAGCTGGGATGGCTCTGTGGGTTGGGCGCTCACTTTGCAGCTCTGGGGACCAAGGATTGAATCCTGGCCCCGGCCCATGCAGACCCATATGCTGAATAGGGGAATGCCCACAGTTCAGTTCTCACTGGGGTGAGACCCCGGCCCAGTTCCTGCCCTGTGCAGCCCCGCGCCCACCTGTGGAATGCAATATGTGGAAAAACCATGATGTGCAACTATGGAGATTGTTCTGGGTCCTCCCCTTTCTCTCTGTCTCTGTATCTCTCTCTCTGTCAAAAGCAATAAAAATAAATCTTAAAAAAAAAAAAAAAATTTAAATATAAGATATTAAAAAGCTAAGTATAGCAGAAGGAAGAGGAACAGAGTTTAGCCAAGTTTAGTTATGTCTTATAACAAAACAAGCAGCTCTAGCTCACTTTCTGTACCTGTAGGGTCAGTCTCTATAACAAAGTCTGAAAAACATTCCAGTTTTCCATGAAACCTGGCTGTGTGTCTGCTGAGACTGTTCCTTTTCCTTATTACTTCCTAGTGTACCCTCATAGTAAACCCCATTAGCTAAAGTGAAGTCCTAACAGCTAATAACTATCTGTGAGATGTGTTAGAATGACTCCTAGCTTTTGACCTCTAAAAATGGATTCTTACCAAACTGTTCTTCATCCTGTTTTGAAAGGTATTTTTCGGTTTCCATTAGTACAAAATGATTTTTTGCCAAATGGATCCCTAAAACAATCATGAATATTTTTAGATTCCTTGAGATAGTTATATTTCAAATGGAGAAATCAGAAAACTGCTAAACTAATTATTGGGGTAGCAGTGTATTGTGAAAATTACTATCTGAAGAGGTAAGAAGCTAGAATTCTAATATATATTCTAATTCTTGTAATATGATCGTTGAGAAGTCTGAAACTAAGTGATCTGAGCCTAAGGTCACACCCTGAAGAAGTGACTAAGTGATTTGTGGAGGTATTTTCCACTTGTAAAGAGAAAGATTCTCTGACTAGACAAACAACATTCCACTCTACATTTTTGTTTGCTTCCTGTGGTAAGGTAGCAGCATGAACCGAGCACATACCCCAAGATGTTCACAATCAGAAACAGAGCAGTCCTGCCACCAAACCACAATTGTAACATACTCTGATTTCATAAATCCAGGTTATAAAATCCTTAAAGATACGTAAAAAGTATAGGCAATTGTAGGAACTAAATATTATCATTAATTGAGTGTACAAAAACCATTTAGTTTGTGTAAAGGTTGAGTAGTTTTTATTTTTAAATAAACCTTAACTTACCACAACACAGTAAAATTGCATTGTGAAACAAAGAATGTTGAAAACTGTTTCAGTCCTTTATTTTATGACTTTATTAATTTGCTTTTCATTTCAAAAGACATTTCTCTCTTATAAGTGTTTCCTGCTCACAATGTAATGTTGATAACATTACTAAAATTTTATTCAGGTGACAATTTACTGCTACTTCCACTTGCTATTTTTATTCCATTTCAAATCATTTTCTCTTAAAATAAATCTCATTAACTTACTTTAAAAGCTCACACAGATATATAACACCAAAAATGATTTTGAGAAAAATAATATTTATCAATACCATGAGAAGCATTTTGTTATACATTTCAGTTCAAGAATAAAAATAAATGCAAATTGTCCCCACAAAGTCATGCTGTTTCCAATTATTTGTTAAGATACTTACCTCTGCTTCCATGTGATAAGCATTTTCCACTCTTCTAAAATCCTTTGTCACAGTTACATTTTCTACCTGAAACAGAAAGTACCAGGTATGATTACTAAGTGTTTAGCTACTAAATGGAGTTAATCTAAAACATAAAGTAGAAACCTTAATTTATTAAAATCAGAATGGCAAAGTATGCAGAAATAACAGGTTTACCTGCCTTAAAACTCCTAAAAGTAACATAAATTCAGAAGCCTAGAAATAAAATGTTGCTGAAAATTTCATAATTGTTACTACATTTGTAGTAATTTTTGGTTTGTACAAAAGCATGAACTTAGGGTGATTACACACACACACTCACACCATATATATATTCTTTTTTGCATCATACTAAATTTAAAACCTAAATTTGTTTTACTATAAATATATTCCTGGTAGTGTTTGGCTGATTGGTTCCCACACAAAGTATGAGTTTTTTGTTTGTTTTTTATTTTCCTATTTGTCTATTATAGGGCAGTGATTCTCAACCAGAGGGCAGCTTTGCTCCCCATGGGACATCTGCTAACTTCTAGAGACTATTGGATTGTCACAAGGTATAGGGGGAGTACACTGTGATGTAGTGAGACGACAGGATGAATATATGTTCCTGTTTACCAGGAAGTGAGGAGGTTCCTGGGACTCTGTTATAAAACTGGGACAGTCCCTTATGGGTAGGGGCTAAGAATGTGGCTAAACATTCTTTTAATACAACACACAGGACAGCTCCTCACTACCTAGCCCAAGATGTTAATAATAGTGCTGAGATAGGAAAATCCTCCCATACTGAGTGCAAAGTAAAAAATATTTACATACCCCAGCCTAATCCATTAAGTTTTTCCCACTTAAGCTACTGGGAAGCTATTTTTTATACATTATTTTATATCTAAATACAAAGAGCAGGGTTTTAAAAGGCAAAGTGGTCACTATAAAACTACTTAAATCTGTGAAGGAAGCAAGGTATATTCTCAATAGTCATAAAAATCATGTTATTATAGAAATAAACTTAGAAAGTATTAACATGTAGAAAAACATAAAACTACAGAAAAACATATTTGAATAAATAGATTGGGACACACTACAGTAAAATCAACAATTCTGCTAAAATATTTAAAGGAAAAATATGAACAGAACTTATATTTGGACTGTAGAAATTTCCACTGTCTGATTTTCTGATTGTACTCCCATGGTATCATTGAACATGTCCTTTGAAAACAGGAAACCTTTTCAGTAGAAGAATATTGAGGGAAGTACTTGCCCTACAAATGTTTTACAAAGATGTAATAATTTAAATAAGGTGGTACTAATACAGGAGCATAACAAGGATCAAAAGAACTAGTACTATTCTGAAACTGATCCAATGTCTGAATATTGCAAATATATCATCAATAACATTTCACAGCCATAGGCACAAGCAATATGGACTCCTCAAATCATATATTCTGCCCCAATTTTGCTTTGAACAGCAAGTATATGGGCCAAGGTAAGCACTGATTGGTCTAAACCAGTTAGAATTATGATCTGTCTTACCAAAGGTTTAGTTTAAAAAATGGGTAGAAATTAAAATCTAAGCTAATTAGTACATGGCAGTTCTTTGTCCACAAAGGTAAATTTAGCTTGTCCACTTACAGTGAACTGTGAAAAACTTTATTTCTATGTGATTGCAAATAAAATCTGTCTTTCTCTTCAAGGTATAATTTATAAGGCCATTTTGGTATGCAGGAACTTGCAGGTGAAGTCAAAAGAACTACATTAACACAAAGCCATGGTCATAGCATACTTGAAACCCATATTACAACTTCAGTTTAAGGTTATGTAAAGCATTAATTTTTATTTTTAAAGGCAGTTTGAGTTCAGTTTTTGCACATCCATTACGGGAAAGACAGAGTTCAATAAATGATTTCAGTATAGTGACCTACCCATTTATGAGAAAACAAAACATGTTTCTTTATACCAAAATAAATTCCAAACATGGAAAATATATAATGTAATATAAAGGGCCCCTAAAGATTCCAGGAAATGTGTTTAATATTTACATAGCTTTAGTGTCGGGAAGAATTATTTAAGAATTATACCAAAGAAAAAAAAATACAGAAAATATTAATGAATTTGGCTGAATAAATAACATTTTGAATGTTCAATACTGTAAACAAACTTATATAGCAAATATGATTTTGGGAAATTTTTTGCAATATTGTATATGAGGGCCATAGAGTTATTGATAATCTAATTTTTATAGTTTCTATAAATAAATACAGTAGAAAAAATGGGGAAAGTGTTATGAACTTGCAATTTACATGAAGAAAGTTTAACCCCAAATGTTAAAAAAAATAAAACATAAGAAAAAAAAACCAGTAGAGATGCTGGGGTAGCTGAACCGGTTGAGCGCTTGCCTTGCAACCATGAGGTCTGGGAATCGAATCCTGACCTAGGCCCATGCCAACCCACATGCTTAATCGTGGCGCAGCTGGTGACTGCCAGGATGGTGGCAAAGGTTCTTGCCTCTCATGGGGGAGGCTCCCAGTTTGGTTCCATCCCATGTGGCCCCACATCTACCTGAGTAGAATGAAACTATGTAATAAAACGAATGATGTATAGCAGTGGCGACTGTTCTAGGCCCTCCCTCCTTCCCTCTCTCTCACCTTCTCTCAAACAATAAAAATAACTAAATCTTAAAAAAATAAAAGAAATGGGGAAAGCTGGGATGGCTCAGCGGGTTAAGTGCTCGCTTTGAAGCCCCAAGGACCGAGGATCGAATCCCGGCTCCGGCACAGGCGGACCCACATACTGAACTGGGGTGTGCTTCCCGAATGTGGTGAGGCCCCCAGTTCAGTTAAAAAAAAAATATATATATATATATATATATATATATATAAAAGAAAAGAAAAAACAATAGCAGTTTTTTGACTACTGGATTGCAAAGTTAAAGATAATATTGCACATTGTGCCAAGGATATATTTCTAGTGAAGACAAACTTATCTTCCTAAAGTGTAATTTTTCATTAAACCTTAAAATATGCATAAGCCAGAAATTAATGTCCAAAGAACATGTAGAAATACTTAGCAATGAGGATATTCATTTTGCCACTTGAAAAACAACTCAACTCATATGATATGTTCAATCTGTTTCTACTACTCCTTATTTTAATTAGGGTACACCAGAAACAGATTCTTGAGAGAAGGATTTGAGTATAAGCAGTTAATTTTTTAGATGATCTCTAGAACCACCATAGAGGAGTGAGAAACAAAACAGAAAGAAAAAAAGGCATTACAGGGTGTGTTGTGAAACAGGTCAGCACTGTGGGCAAGAGGAAGTTATTCTTAAAGATAAACACTGGGAATCAGGATAGAACACATGCCTCAAGATTATCCTCCCCAAGTGGTGAGGAATCTGGGTTTTTTTTCCCATCACTTCCCTCAGCTGTTAGTTGAAAGCTGCTGGAACAGGGGGAGGGACTATTAATTCTCTGGTACCAATGACTGGCCCACTTGTAAGCAGAGTGGATTCTTCTTGCCAAGGAAAAGCTGGTAAACAAAAAAACAAAAACAAAAAACTCACGTGTTGGCAGATGGAACTGCATGAACACAAATGTGAAGTGGCAAGGGATAGAAGTGTGGGGTATAAATAGCATTTTCTACACCCTCTACCTAAAAGCTTACTCAACCACTGCCAAGACAATATAGCAGCAACATACTATTGTGTTTAAGAGCATGGGTTTTGAGGTCAAATTTCTTGATTAGAGTCTAAATTCCATTACTTTTTAGCTGTGTGACCAGCCAATATTCACTGTTGTACTGAGTGTCCTTACCTATAAAACCACAACCAAATTACGAGTCTCAGGGTGGAAGTATCATATAATACAACATTTGTAAAAGGTCAAGCAATAGTAAGCAGTTTTTTATTGTCAATATCCAAACTCTTCAGTGTGGCACACCATGCTTCCTCCTTGTTCAGTCTACTACAGCTTTCTTCTTCGGTCTATCTTTTGATTCCCCTCCATTTTATCCAAGTATTCCTGTGTCCTAGCCATAGTGAACTGTGTATAGTGCTCTGAATACATATACTTGCTGTATCCTGGTGTGAAACTGGAGTGCTTTCCCTTCAGCCACTTTTTAAGATTTGAGACTAGTATCACTTCCATTATGAACTCTTTCTGAAATTCCTCAAGTAAAATGAATGTTACTTCTTTTCTTACTCTAGTATATTGTATCATGACCACACTTTCATTAAGACACTTCCTCTAGCACAGTGCCTCAAGCAACATGCTTGAGGAGTCCATTACATATTTATATTAAAAAAAAAATACAATTATGAGTAGGCAAATATTGGAACTTACAGCCCATGGGTGGAACATACAAACCAGAAAACAAAATAATTACATATCATGTTAAGTACTATTTAAAAATGAACATCAGGGGAAGTAGGAATGGCTTAGCAGGTTAAGCGCCCTCGCTTTGCAGCCCCGGGGACCAAGAATCGAATCCCGGCCCTGGCCTGTACGAACCCATATGATGAACCGGGATGTGCTTTCCACGCGGGAGACTGCTCTGGGCCCTCCCCCTTCTCTCTGTCTCTGTCAAAAACAATGAATCTTTAAAAAAATATGAACAGCAATATCGAAGGCTTTAAATGTTTGAAAGCTGAATGAGTAAATACTGCTTAGAACTTTAAAACATTTTCCCATAAAAATAACACTAACAATGACAATTATGCCTTCACATGTGAAACTATATAGAATTATAAAACTATGTATCATCTATATTATAGTTGAACTAATAGTTTATTTAGTGCTTCATTTCTTCTTTTCTTTTATTCATTCAGAATCCATTTTCTGAGTATACATTATGTGATGTATGTGAAGCACAATCCATGAATGTAAAGCAAACATAAAATGGTCTCTGTTCTGGAGAGGTTTAGAGTATGGAGGAGAGACAAGTTAAGCAACAACTATAATACAGAGTGATAATTTTTACAAGTGGGGAGTCGAGTGTGGCATGACAAGGATTAATATTAGGTTAGGAAAGGAATGCCAAGGAAGGGAACTTGGGCTGGTTCTTAAAGGAAAAAAATTGGAGTCAGCAAGTCAACCAGGGGAGAAAGATGACAGGAAATGATAGAGTTACATTCCATTCATTAAGCAAAGAAGTTTGGAATATGAAGAACACTTTAAGCAGGGGAGTGATGTTTATAAATCCAAGATTCCAAAGTTTAAAATAAATAAAGACTTTGTGAAGACCCATTATAATTGGTCCTGCAAAGTAATATAAATGAATTTTTGCATTATCAACTGAATAAATTATTTACATGAATACTTTCCTCCATTAGCAGATAACTGGGAGATCAATGACCTCTGTGTGTCTTGATTGGAACACTAAATCTTAATGTCATCTTAACTATTACCTGGACACAGTAATTTATTCTGTTTTACATATCAGAAGTTAACAACAATGTGAGCGTAGAATAGATTTTATAATAACTTAAGAATTATAACTTAAAAATAATTATTCAAACAAGACTACAGCACTTGGCAGTTATTTTTGAGGAAAAAACTTTTCTACATATTAAACATATAAAACTCACTTTATTCCCATTCTGATTAGTACTTGAATTTTTCTAGACAGAAAAATCATTTCAAGACATCTTTTGCAAATGACTTACAATAACTATATTTATAAATGTAGTACAAATATATTTTCTCCTTAAAATATTAAAGACTTGCTTTTGGGGCTGTGTCATTTCTAACAATAAACTGGAAGCACTTCTATGAACTCAATATTGTCCTGGATAGATCACAACTCTAACCTTTAGAGTCCTACTCTGTAAAATGAAGGAATTGTGATATTGGACTCATTCTTTGGTTTCTAATTTTCTTTCATTCTAATTAGCTGGAGCCTGGCATAGTTGGAAACAGATTTTGGTTTCTGGAATACAAGAGTTCAAATACTACCTCGGCTGAAGTTCAAAGCATTACTTAAAGTCTTTAAATCTGGAAAATGGGAATGTTAAAACCTGCCTAACAAGAATGTTGTACAATAATTTTTTAGTTCTTTTCTTAGGAGACTTATGGTAAGATTTATTTAGTGGCTTGTTTCATGGACATTTCTGGTAAGTAGAAGTATTTAATATACGTGGCAGGCACAATATACTGACTTAATTTTTTTATTAAAACTAAAAAATATTGGACAAAAACCTTTAAGAGTCTTTATAAAAAGAAAATGGATACAGTTGCCCCACTGCACCTCCCTCGCACACACTACTTTGCAAAAAATACTGAAGAACCACTCAGGCAGAGTTATACATGGTCCAGATAAAGGAGACCTCGCTTTTCAACTAGCCCAAAACAAAACAGGATCAGTCAGTGTCCAGTGCACTACTTTGGTAAGTATTTATATCGAACGTTTCAGGTTTAACAGTCCCATCATTTCAAGATTAAAAACAAAATTGCAACATATAAAACCCAACTCAATTTGCATTCTCTTGTTTTACAAGTCACTGTGGCCAGTAATTACTTTCATCTAATAGAAGGATAGGGCAAAGATTCACTGTGCCAGGTACAGGCGCCCTGTAATAACGATAAGACAAAGGTGTCCCAGATGCTGACAGGTGTCCCACACCTCCAGCAGGTCCATCAGGATTGGAACCTCTTAGTCCGGTTATTGAGGTCTGGCGCGAAGTTCCTCCCGCGCAGGACTCTCACCTGCAGACCCTGCTGCTGGAGGCTCTGCGTGATGTAGTCTAGACGGCGGCATACACTCTTCTTGGCCTCGGCCGCAGCCTCTTTGGTGCTGCTAACGCGCACCACTACTTGCGCCCGGTCGGGGCTCGCAGAGACCTCCGCGGTGCCGCTTACGTGCACCTCCCGGGTCGCATTGTGGTGGGGACAGCGGAAGCCAGGCAGCGTATCTCCGCCCGAAACGAGATTGTTCTCCCGGCCCCGGTCAGCCCAGGGAACCAGTTCCGCGAACACCTGAGACTGAGGGACCCGCTGCAACGACATAGCGATGTCAGCTGAATTTCCACAGCAACTCTGAGCGGACGGCGGCCGAAGAGGCCAAAAGCGCACCAGGACTTTCTTGAGCGCGGCGCAAAGGATGCCGGGATGGGTTTGGACGTCCATGAGCGTCTGGAGAGCGGGAGATACGCTTTTGAGGAGAATTGTGTTGCAGGTCTTTCACAAGGTGTTAGCCGAGCCAGTCGTTAAACATTTTTAACATCTTTACCTCACGACATTCAAAACTCTTACTGTGCGGCAGTCCTCACTGTGAGCTCTACCTCGTGTTCCCTAGGAAGAGTTTCCTGCGAGGCAAGGCTGGGCAGAGTGAGGTTTGCTTCTATCTTTCTCGGACGTAGTGGAAAGGAAGGAAAATGAGAGAGCGAGAGAGAGAAAAGTCATACATTCAGAGAGGAACAGAGATGAGATAAGGGAAGGGTCGAGATGCAATTCCCACCTGTTTCTGGAATTTTCTTTGGATTGCTTTCGTCCCTGCCCCGGAAGTTTATAAAATATTCTTGTATCCTTATCATAAAATCTTACCCCTTTTATATAAGTAGCTTGACTGGGTTTTATGTTATCTTAAAACAAAGACTATTGACTGAAAATAGAGAATAATAGAGAAGGGTAATTCAAAGCTCTCTTCTGTAGCTTTTACCCTTAAGGAATTTATAGAGCCTCACACAAAGTGAATCATTAGGTGCGTAGCTCAAAACTTCACTCTTTGAAAAAATTGTGCTTTTCATGGTCTTTCAAGGACACCCTGAGTGATGCTGTCATGTTGCTGCTTACCATTTCTGACTGGTGCCTCCTAATGGAGCCAACCCATCCATAAACACCCATAATAGTTCAGGCTTTCCCCTCCTCCTTTATCTTTTCCTATAAGAAGCCCATACAACCATTGCTGTGAGCTGAGTAATAGTGTTCTAGTGTAACCTCAGTGGGTGGCATGGGAGTCTGGATTACCTGCTCATGTAGCTAGTTTATGCCCTCTGATCCTGCTCAGGCATGGTGTCGTGGATATACAGTTTTCATCTTTTGATGGGTATCTGTTGGGCTGCCTGCACGTATGACTTGGAGTGTCTGACAGGACCCAGCTTATAACTGGCAATTTTGAACAGCGAGAGAAAGGAGACTAAGATAGATAGATATATAGATAGATAGATAGATAGATAGATAGATAGATAGATAGATAGATAGATAGATAGATATATTAGGTAAATAGAAAGAAAGAAAGGAACAACACATTCTGAATGCTGAGGGAGAAAACTAAACCTAGACATAGGTATGAAACTTCCAAATGAAGATATTTTCAGACATACAAATACTTAAGGGAGTTTGCCACCTATTAGACTCTCACTAAAATATTACCATAGAATATGTCTATGTAATATAGTAAGTCCAATAGGAAGGTATGGCATAGAACAGGGTTTGTAAGACATCGATCACTGTCTAGCAATGGACCGCCAAGCAATTTTAGGGTGACTGCCTGAATAATAAAATAAATAGCTAGTGGACTGCTACCTGGAAAAGTAGCCCATGCCCTGACAAAGTCTGCCCAGGCCTGGTATAAAAACAACAAAACTTGTAGAAGTTGAGAACATGTCCAGATATTTCATTACTTATTGAAATGATTTCTTGTTTGTGTGTGAGTGGTTAAAAACTCAAACTAAAAATCCTCTAGACAATGATAACAAAATCGGAGGAGAGATATTCATTGCATTTGGCTAAAGAATCTTAACATCCTTGGCTTGTTCACAAAGAAGCTAGAGATACTGAATTGCATTAGACTTTGTTATAACACTTTGTAGTTATTTACCTATGGAAAATATATAAGTAAACAAAGGAATCAGCAGCAGAAAAGAAGGCTCAAAGAGGTTGGAGGAAGATTAAGATAGACCAATGTTGTAGAACCATAGAATATAGTTTTCAAAAAGGGAAAGATGATTAGTAATGTCAATGATAGAAGCAGGTAAAAAAAATTAAGTATGGAAATATACCTAGTGAACATAATATTTAGATTATCAGTGACCATCACAATTGTATCACTGGAAACTGGATGACAAAGGGTTAAGGGATAAGTGGGTGACTAGCAAAAAAACAAAGAGGTATTTGTTAATATTGTCTGAAGTGAGGTTGTTGCTGTTTTTTTTTTTGAAAAAGTAATTGGATTCAGGCTTTCTAGAAATGAAGGGAGATAAAATGCTGCCTTATCTCACAATTACCTCAGACACTGGAAATAGCTCTCCTTGTCTTTTTTCATTATTTCCAGGTTTGTTTATAGCTTTCTTTCAGGTTGCAGATATTTATCTTCTGGTACCTTAAATGATAAAGGTAGAATAGGATAGTGGGCATAGGGTGTGTTGTGTCCACAGTGACTTCTGCCAGTCAGTGTATTCACTTGTTTCTTCTGGTCACCTTACTAGACTAGCTAAGGAAGACAGCAACCAGACCTAAAAATCAATATGGTGGCAACCTGGTACCTCTGTATAGCCAGTCTCCAAACTAAGGAAGCCAACTACCAGATGTAATGGCCAATATGGTGGCTGCCAGGCTCCCTTTGCATAGCTAGTCACCTTGCTAAGGAAGCAGGCGACCAGACCTAAAAGCCAATGTGGCAGCAGCCTGGCTACCTCCATTTATCCAGTCTCTTAGCTAAGGAGGATGGCTGCCAGACTTAAAATCAATATAGCAGCCGCCTGCTATAAGACCGAATGGCAAATATGGCGTCCAAAAGGCTATTTCCTTATAGCCAGTCTCTTGAGTTAGAAAGCTGGCGACCAGACCTAAAAGCCAATATGGCGGCCGCCTGGCTACCTTCGTATAGCTAGTCTCCTAGATAAAAAAGTAAGGTACTGGTCCCAAAGGCCAGTATGGCAGTATCTTCTCTTACACAGAGTTCTAGAGTCTCTAACTGTGCCTTCACCTTGAAAGTTATAGTCCAGGAAAAAAATTCTCAAGTATATCTCTACTCTCTGAAGAAATATAAATGTGAGACTCTTCACTATTTCATCCTTAAATGTGTGTGTGTGTGTGTGTGTATATGATTTATTAAATTTGCTGGGGTGACATAGGTTAGCAAAATTATACAGGTCTCAATGTACAATTATATAATACATCAACTATGTATTGTACTGTGTACTCACCACCCATAGTCAGTTCTCCTTCCATCACCATATATTTGACTGTACACTTATATCATCTTCTTATTAGGCTGGGCTGTCCTATATTTTGCTGCTGGATTGGAAACCATCTGACTCTGTGTACATACTTTACTGATTTTTTGGACACTTCAATTTTTCAAGTAAGCTTTTTGTTTAAAAATTTTTTCACTTTACTCATTTTCTTCCTAATCCATTTCATATCAATGCTTTTCTTTGATATTATCTGGTTTATTGTTGATTTTCACATGTTTGGCTGCATAATTTAACTACTTACATTTTAATTGCTTAGGCAAAGCATTGATGTTTTAATTAGAGAAGTAATATTTTATAAATGAAGTTACTATAGTAATAGTAACAAATAATAGTTGTAATGGTGTCTTAACTGGTTTACACAATTTGTACCCAAGAGTAAAATTTTTAGGCAGCCTGTTTGTAAATTTAAGCTATGAAACTCTCACTTCCGTAAAAACTGTTTCTTCTTGATATTAATTTCCTTTGAAAGCAGTGAATTAGAGATAGCTTTGCCAATATATATTTCAACCATCAAAAGTATTTAATTTCAAATTCTAGTATGAGCCAAGCTAATAGGACATTGCAGATATATACATGATTTAGGGAGGAAATCTTATTTAATTTATTGAGTTTATGCAGAAGAAATGGTCAAGTTTATACTGCAACAACCTGGTAAAATTGTTACAAATAAGAGAAGGTTACTTATATAAATTGTTTCTCTTTTCACAAATACTTTATTAGATAATTAAGAGAATTATTGTAACATTATGAGTAAAAGATCAATTATTAGGTCTCTAACAGGGCACAATTTAGTGAGGTAAATGCTAAGTAGATTATTAAAATTAACAGCAAAAAAAAGATGTTATCCAAAATTTTGACAAAGTAAGAGAGAAAATACTATGGGAAAGAAAACACGGAATTTGGGAGCTAGAAGAAGCTGGTCTCATTTTATAGATGAGTAGAGTACAACAACCAGCAAGTTTTTAAATTTATGTGTCCTGGGTTACGGGGCAGAGGCAGTCTAATGCTTTTTGACTGTGCTGTGCTCCCTCCCAGTGATCAATGATTATTTGTACTGTATACAGGCCTACTGTTTCTGACAAACATGAACAAACAAAACACTTGATCATCTCTAGCCTTCCTTGACTCTTATAACACTAAATTTTCTCTGGTCACTCCTTTTCTCTGGTCACCTCTTTACTGAATGTTTCACCAACTCAGCCCTCAGCTTGCTTCTTCTTTCTCTAAATTTGTGGCCACTTTCATGGATTCAGTTTTCACCTCAAGTGACTCAGTTTTATTTGTAAAATGAATGAGAGCACTATAATAGCTTCATTTTAATTTTAAAAGCAAGATCAATGACAGTACAAAATGATATTATAAAAGTCTGATAAAAAAAAACAGTATTGTCTGAACAAACACCTCACTGCAGAAGCTATACAAATGGCCAGTAAGCATATGAAAAGATGTTTGACATCATATGTCCAGAGGGAGCAAGTTAAACGAGATACCACTACACACCTATTAAAATGACTAAAATTTCAAATTCTGAGAACAACAAATGCTGATGAGAATATGAAGGAACAGGAAATCTTATACATTGATGATGGAAAAATGGTATAACCACTTTGAAGGACACTTTAGCCGTTTCTTATAAAACTAAACATACTCTTACCATATGATCCAGCAATCATACTCTTTGGTATTTGCCCAAAGAAGGTGAAAACATATACCTGCCCAATAACCTGCATGTGGATGTTTATTGCAGCTTCATCCATAATTGCCAAAACTTAGAAGAAACCAAAAGGTACTTCAGTAGAGTAAATAAGTAAAGTGTGATACCTCCCCAAAATAAAACATTATTTTAGCACTAAAAAGAAATGAGTTACCAAATCATGAAAAGACATGCATATTACTAAGTGAAGGAAGCCAATCTAAAAGCCCTATATACTGTATGATTTCAACTATATGACATTTTGGAAAAAGTAAAGCTTTGGAAACAGTAAAAAAAGATCAGTAGTTGTTAGGGATTCAAGGGGAGGAAGGTATTAATAGGCAGTGCACAGAGGAATTTTAGGGCAATCGAACTATTCTCTTTGATATTAGAATGATGGATGCATGTCATTATATACTTGTCAAAACCCGTAGTATATACAAAACCAAAAGTGAACCCTAAAGTAAGCTAAGGACTTTGAGTGATTGTGATGTGTCAGTGTAGGTTTGTTCATCAATTACACTAAAATACTACTGTGTTGCTTGGTGTCTTTGGTGGAAGAGGTTGTGTTTGGGAGGGATAAAGGGATACATGGGAACTCTGTTTTCTGCTCAGTTTTGCTGTGTGCCTAAAATGCCTCTAAAAATATAGATTATTAATTAAAAAGAATAATAAAACAGCATTGTGTTTTTAAAATACAAGGACATTTAGAGTGAAATGACATTATTGTTAAAATGTGTGAGCTGTGAAATTTATCTCCTTTGATTCTTAGTTTCTTTATTTAAAAACATTATATATATATATAATGCTATATATATATATATAAAATCTTGATAAACTTCAGTGAATGTGGACAGTGAGACCTTGAGAGTAAGGTCTGAAGGAGACTGCAATAAAAAGAGAAAACTAAACAATTATTCACAAAGAAGTGAACATAGATGTGGGAGGAAGAATGCAAGGAAGAAAGATAAGGGAGGATGAAATTAGAGAAAAGGCCATATAGCATAGATAAGAGGCTGGATTCTGTGGAGAAAGACAGAAAAATTCTTCGGTGGCATAGTAGCCAAGACTTTAAAGACCATAGTTATCTAATTTACAATATTGGATTGGTAGTATAACAACTTGCAGCATTGCATTGTCTATGTGGTTTGGAAGAAATCAAGGAATGAAGCTCTGTGTGGAACAAAGAGAATCAACTGTCTGCAAGAGGTGAGATATGTGATATCAAGAGTTGAGCAAAATAGAAGCAACAGTTGGCCATGAGAATGCAAATGCACAGTATTAAGGGCAACAGAATTCCTCGCAGGAGCCTTTCTCAAAGAGAGGATGAAGTTTCAGTTGATAAATCAGATGACTAGATTCACAGGACAATTATGGGGACATTTAAAGGTGTTCAGTACAGTATTTGACACATGGTAGTAGAAACTTAAGCACTTGACTTCCAATCGTCTTCTATAGGCCTTCATCACTTTCGGAGCTGAGACAGCCTTGGCCTTGAGGATTACCTTTGAATAAGGTAGTAGGGCATCTCTGATGGATCAAAACTCTCGCATGGTACTTAACAGAGCATGGAGGAAAACTATTACCTAAAATGCCATTTACCCAGTTAAGGATAGTATATCTTAGAACAAAAGGTTTAACTCAAATTGTCCTCATACTGATTAAGACATGTAATCTTTTTTTCCCACAGACTTGTGGAAACATGCTTAAGTCACTTGAAGCTTAGAAAATATAATATCTTGTGAGAACAATAAAAGATTAATCCAAGGATGTTTAAATAAGTAAAATTTTGAGAACAGTAATAGGACTGAAAAACAAACTGTATCTCTGTTCATAAAATTTGGTAGAATCAAGAATACTGATTAACAAGATATGTAAGTACCCCTGAGAGTGAATGGATAAAAAAAATAGAGAAAACAAACCAACAAACATAGCAAATGACTAAGCATCATTGGGTCTGCTCTTACTCACTACCATAGTTACTATCCTTCTAGACGGCTTTCCTGTTTGTTTGCTTCCAGACCTTCCCACCAATCATATAATTCAACAGCCACCTAAAGAAATGTGATCATTTGCATTAGCAGTTTAGAGCCTAAGGTGGTCTTTTATATAAAATTCAAGTTTCAAGTCTATGAACTTCAAAGTTTCTTATGAGATGTTACAGCATTTTTTTAAACCTAACTAATCTTTTCATGTGCCTTGATTTCGAATTTATAGCCAACTTAGTTAGCTTAACGATTTTCATATACCCCTAATAATTTTATTTACACTTTATAGCCAGCTCACTAGTCATCTGCCTATGAAGAAAATGTCCCGGGATCCCGGGATGGCTCAGTGGGTTAAGTGCTCATGTTGTGGCCATGGGTGTCAGGGGATCAAATCGGTCCTATATGCTGAACTGGGGCATGCTTCCCTCATGGGAGGCCCCCAGTTCAGTTCCCACCCAGGCTTGCTTCTCATGTGGGAGGACCCTGGCCCAGTTTCTACCCTGCATGGCCCCACATCCACCTGTGTGGGATGAAACTATGTTGAAAACATTACGTATAGCTGTGGAGACTGCCCCCCCCCCCCCCCCCCCCCCCCCCAAAAAAAAAAAAAAAAAAAAAAGGAAAGGAAAGGTTACACTTTCATCTTAATTAATGTTCTTTTCTTTTCCTAAATGCCATCAGTTTCTACTTGTTCAGAAATATCAGAGACTGAAATGATTCTGAATATCTGAACAAAGTGACTGACTTAACATAAGTAGCCTACATGACTTATAAACCTTAAATGAGTTATTTTATAATATAACTCTTAATGATAAAATTAAACTAAATACAAAATCCCTCTTTGATAATTCAGAAGAAATTTCAGAATCTAGAGTGGCTTAGGCTAACCAATACAATCAAGAATTATTATTCAGTAGTACTGCAAAATAAATATTATTATTATTATTATTATTATTTTTAATGTATGTTTATTTTATTTATTTATTTATTATTGTTTTTGACAGAGAGAGAGAGAGAGTTACAGAGACAGAGAGAGAACTGGACTGGGGAAACTCCCCAGTTCAGCATATGGGTCTACATGGGCCGGGGCCGGGATTCGATCCTCAGTCCCCAGCGTTGCAAAGTGAGCACTTAATGCACTGAGCCATCACGGCTTCCCCAAATATGATTATTAAGGTGTTCTGTTCTGTTTTGTATTGTTTTGATTTTGGATAAATAGATTACTCTAGACTTCAAAACACACATATTCTTTGGTCTTCTCATATGAATCCTGTTGGGCTATATTCACTTATGGAATATTTTGGGGATTTTTGTATTAATATTTGACTATGGCGTTTGTCAGTGAAATAACCCATGTCATTGGTTCTAAGTTTTTTGTTTGTTGAGATTCATTTTAAGTCATACCGACATATTCTTTAATGATGCAAAATGGAATTTTGATTGTCTAAACAGATTTTGTCCAACCTTGCCCTTTTGCAATGATGGCAGGGGAGGGTAGATAGTTCAATCCCTGTCATCTCCTGATCATTTGCTTGATCCTTCTACTAAGGTAAGCATACTAAGATGGTAACAAGTCCTATGAGTTCTGCAGTGTTACCTAGAAAGATAGTGGTCTTTAGGGTCCTACAGACCTGTGGTTGAATGTCATTTTCTAACTTTAACCTTGGAGAATCAATTTCAATATTTCTGAGACTCAATTTCCTCCTCTACAAATTAGAGATAATATGTATCTATTGCAGAGATTGCTAATCTATGTTCTTTTATTTTGGGGCACAGGAAAACTATATACGAGGTCTGACAAGTTCATGAATTCATCCTAGAAAAAGTGCTACATCCCTCATTGCTGAATATCACTACAGTCACCTTCGAAGTACTCCCCATGGAAAGCTATGCACCATTACCAGTGCCTAATCCACCCTTCATGGCAGTTTTGGAAGTCTTTTTCTGGAATGGTCATCAGAGTTGCCATCACATTACCCTTGGTGTCATGAATGTCATCAAAATATTTTCCTTTCAATATTTCCTTTATCTCCAAGTAAAGAAAAAAGTCAGTGGAGGTCAGATCAGGTGAGTAGGGAGAGTGTTCCAATACACTTATTTGTTTACTGTCTAAAAACTCTTTCAAAGATAGTGCCATGTAAGCTGGTGCATTGTTGTGATGCAAGAACAATCAGTTGTTGGCAAAAAAGTTCAGGTTGTTTTTGTCATACTTTTTCATGCAGCCTTTTCAGCACTTCTAAGTAGTCAACTTGGTTGACTATTTGTCCAGTTAATACAAATTCATAATGAAATACCCCTTTGATATATCAAAAAGGGTTAGCAACATTATTTTTTTAAAGACTTATTTTATTGCCTTTGACAGAGAGAGACAGAGATAGAGACAGAGAGAAGGAAGAGAGACCAAAGTGATCTCCATAGTTGTGTCATCAGTTTTTTGTTTTTTTGTTTTGTTTTTTTTAATATATTTTTATTTATTTTTATTTTGACAGAGAGAGAGAGATACAGAGACAGAGACAGGGAGAGAACTGAACTGGGGGAGCTCCCAGTTCAGCATATGGTTCCACACGGGCCGGGGCTGGGACTCGATCCCCGGTCCCCGGCACTGCAAAGTGAGCGCTCAACCCACTGAGCCATCCCAGCTTCCCCGCCATCAGTTTTTTGACATGGTTTAGTTCCACATAGGTGGGAGGGGGCCATGTAGGGTAGGAATCAGGCCAGGGACCTCTCTCAGGGGAGGCCTGTCCCGCGATCTGGGGGCAGAACTGGGGGCCTCACACACATGGGAAGCTCACCCCATTGAGAACTGAACTGGGGTCCTCCCACATGGGAAGCACACCCCAGTTCAGCATATGGGTCTGCACGGGCCAGGGCTGGGACTTGATCCTTGGACCGAAGGGATGCAAGGCGAGCGCTTAACCTGCTGAGCCATTCTGGCTTCCCCGCAACATCGTTTTGACTCTTGATTTGAACTGGTAGAGCTTTTATGGTTGTGCAGAATTGGCTGACTTCCATTGTATACTTGAACACTTTGTTTCATGATCATATTGGTACACCCACATTTCACCACTAATGATAACATGGCCCAAAACACAGTATTGCTTCTCCGAAAGGTCTTGGCAAACTTGGACTCTCCTTTGCTTTGCTCATTAGTGAGCTCCTTCAGGACTATTTTTGCACACACCTTTCTCATGCCAAGATTTTCAGCAACGATTTTCTGTTTATCGATGTTTATTTGGTCTGCTATGCTTCTCACAGTCAGCTGATGATTTTGACACTCATTTCAAAGAGGTTTTACATTTTTTTCATCAGTTCTGCTCATTACAGGCCACCCTGACCTCTTTTCATAAGTGACGCTTTCTTTCCCTCAGAAAAATATCTAATCATTTTGTACACTGTCATTTTTTTCATGGCATTATCCCCATAAACTTGGACTAATATGTCCCTGATTTTACTTCTACTCTTGCCAAGTTGAATAGGAAAACGTAATGTTTATTCATTGCTTTGATTCAAGCTCTGATATTTTTGCAATGGCAAAACATGCAACAACAATAATGAATGCCACTCAGCAAGACACCACCATAAGTAGACACAAACACAGCTGTGAGGCTCTGATATACAAAGATTATGAAACCTTATTGAGTTGTTTGTACAGTGCTGCCAATGTGAGCTCACAGTGGCGAGTTTGCTAACTTAATTGTCAGACCTTGTATTTTCAGCCTCCCTTATAGATTGGTGTGTTTAAGGCTGAGTTCTTACAATGGAATACGAGTGGAAATAAGATGCATCACTTCCTGTTTTGGCCTATAAAAATCACCCATGTGTGCTCCTCTCATATTTTCTCCATTTTCTAGCTGACTGGAGAAGACTCCAGACTCCTATGAGAGATAAGAGTAATAAGATAGAAGAAGATTGGAACAGAGCAGTTGCCACTCCTCTGAAGGAGAACACAAATCTATCAGATGTAAGCAAGAAGTAACATTTACTTTGGTAAGCCATTGAAACTTGGCAGGTATTTCTTTCAGCAGTTAGCCTACCCTGACTAATCCACCTCTAGGCTTATTATAAAGATTACATGTGGAATCTTTGTAAAATGTTTGACATAAATTAAGTGTTCAGTAAATGACTTATCATCACCATCATCTTTTGCATGTATAAGCATCTAAGCATTCAGCCGTTGCAGGTACCAGGTATTTCCTCAAATGACTGGACCTAAAGGATCTGCATTAGCAGGACCGACTTCTTGCTGCTAACCTTATAGTTAAACCCAGTGTTACTGCTCAGATACCATGTTGGTAAGGGTGGGTAATTCATTCAGTTATAGTTTTTTAAAGATTGTTTTTTTAATATTTATTTTATTGTTTTTGACAGAGACAGAGAGAGACAGAGACAGAGAAACACAGAGAGAAGGGGAGGGCCCAGAGCAGCCTCCATAGTTGTACGCCATCAGTTTTCGACATGGTTTTGTTCCACACAGGTGGGCGGGGGCTGCGCAGGGTGGCCACTGGGCTGGGGGCCTCCTGCATGGGAGGTACACCTCTTTGAGCCAAGGGACAAAGTGGAAGGCAAGAACTGAATTGGACGCCTCCCACATGGGAAGCACACCCCAGTTCAGCATATGGGTCTGAATGGGCTGGGGCTGGGATTCAGTTCTCAGACCCTGGAGCTACAAAGCAAGCGCTCAACAGCTGAGCTGTCCGGGCATCCCCATAACTTTTTAAATTGAGGGATATTATACCCTTGGACACAATGTAGTTGATATCAATTAATGCCACCCCAATAAATTTAACAAAAAAAAAATTATTAAAGAAGAAAAAAAAATTGAAGAATAATTGGCGTATTTGTTTCAAGTATACAACATAATGATTTAACATTTGTATATATAGGCATACCTGAAAGATATTATGGGTTTAGTTCCAGACCACCACAATAAAGTGAGTATCATGATAAAATAAGTCAATAATTTCTTTTGCGGGTGGTGAGTATTGCCTTTAATTTGTAAAAAATGCAACACTGTGAAGCACAATAGTGTAGAGTTCAACAGAAAATGGCATAACTGTATTGCAAAACAATCACCATAAAATGTCTAGTTAATATCCAGTTATAGATTTTGATCCATTTGTTGGCCTATTAATTTTATCCTGTGTCATTGTAGTATGTGATATTGCAGACTTAAATCATATGTTTTACAACTATAATTGTTTACATTTAGGATCCAAAAGAGAGACTAAACCAGTGCTGTTCAATATGATGGGAGCCACATACATAATTTAAAATTTTCTTGTAGTTACTTTAAGAAGGGATTTAACCCCCCGCACCCCCCCCCCAGGGATATTAAATTTAATAATTTATTATTTAAGGCTGCTTCTGTGGGTGACACACCCAAAGAGCAGACTGGGTAGGCACCAGAGTCCCCCTAAAGCAAACCCTGCTCTGTAGAGTCAGCCCCTATACCACAACTTCTTCACTGTAGTCATGGCCAGTCCTCACAACCAATTATCCTGAGGGTCAATCTCTCCTACTGATGTGCAAACAGCAATAATTTTCAACCACAACAGGAAGGCACATACAACCCACATAGGGAACATACATGCAGCACCAGGTTCAGGTGACCAGGGTGACTGTACCACTGAGTCCCATAGGATACTTACCACATAAGGCCACTCTAAGACTGGAATAGATAGTGGCTATACCTAATATATAGAAACAAACACAGGGAGGCAGCCAAAAGGAGGAGACAAAGAAACATGTCCCAAATGGAAGAACAGAACAATGATCCAGAAAAAAATTAAACATAACGGAGGCAACTAATTTATCAGATGCAGAGTTCAAAACACTGGTTATAAAGATGCTCAATAATCTCAGGGAGAATTTCAACAAGATAGGTAACAAAACTGGAGATAGAAAATATGAAAAAGAACCAGTCAGAAATGAAGAATAGAATAACTGAAATAAGGAAAATATTAGAGGGAATCAATAGTAGATTAGATGAAGCAGAGGACAGAAGTGGCAATTTAAAAGTTAAGGTAGCAGAAAATAGCCAATCAGAACAGCAAAAAGAAAAGAATTAAAAAAATAATAAGGGCAGTTTAAGAGGCATCTGGGGTAATATCATGTGTACCAACATTTGCATCATAGGGATATCAGAAAGAGAAGAGAGATAGCAAAGAATTGAAAACCTATTTGAAGAAATAATGACATAAAACCTACCTAAGCTAGCAAAGGAAATAGACATATAAGTCCAGGATGCACACAGAAAGTACCAAACAAGATGAAGCCAAAGATTTCCACATCGAGACACATCATGACTAAAATGCCATGGATTAAAGACAGAGAGAGAATCTTAAAATCAGCAAAAGAAAGGCATTTAATTACCTAAAAGGGAATTCCCATAAGACTGTCAGCTTATTTCTCAACAGAAACTGCACAGGCCAGAAAAGATTGGTACAAAATATACAAAAAGATGAAAAGCAATGACCTACAATTAAGATTACTCAGCGAAGCTATAATTTAGAATTGAAGGATAGATATAGACCTTCCCAGATAAGAAAAAGCTAAAGGACTTTATCACACCAAACCAGCATTCTAATAAATTTTAGAGGGATGTCTTTAAGACAAAAATGAATGAATAAAATAAAAAATTAAAAAATATGAATAATAAAAATGGCAATAACTGTATCAACAATTATTTTCAATGCAAATGGTTAATTGCTGAATGGATAAGAAAACAAGATCCATACATATGCTGCCTACAAGAGACTCACTTTAGATTAAAAGACACACACAGACTGAAAGTAAAGTATGGAGAAAAGATATTTAATGGAGAAGGAAAGAAAGAAAAAAAAAACAAAAACAGCTGGTATAGTAATATTTATACCAAACAAAATAGACTTTAAAATAAATGCTAACAGGAGACAAAGAAAGGACCCAGTAATCCCACTTCTGGGTATTTACCTAAAGAAACTCAAAACACTAAAAATGGACATGTGTATTCATATGTTCATAGCAGCAATATTTACAATAGCCAAGATAGTGAGGCAACCTGGTGTTCATCAATGGATAAGTGGATAAAGAGAAGGTGGTGGGGAAGCTGGGATGGCTCAGCGGGTTGAGCGCTCACTTTGCAGCCCCGGAGACCAGGGATCGAATCCCAGCTCTGACCCATGTGGACCGATATGCTGAACTGGAGAGTGCCCCCAGTTCAGTTCTTGCCGGGGCCTATGCAGGAGGCTCCTGACCCAGGTCCTGCCCTGCACAGCCCCACGCCCAGCTGTGGAGTGAAACTATGTGGATAACTAATGCTGTCAACTATGGAGACTTCTCTGGGCCCTCTCCCTTCTCTCTGTCTCTCTCTGTCTGTCTCTCTGTCTGTCAAAAACCAATAAAAATAAATCTTAAAAAAAAAAAGAGGAGGTGGTACATATATACCATATAATATTACTCAGCCATTAGAACAAAATCTTGCCATCTGCAACACCATTAATGGTTCTAAGGGGAAATTACGCTGAGTGGAGTAAGTCAGAGAAAGACAAGTGCCCTATGATTTCATTTATGTGAAATCTAAAGGACAAAATAAATGAGCCAAAAAACAAACTTATAGATACAGAGAATAGTTTGAGTGTTGCCAGATGGGAAAGGGATTGGGGGTATGAGCAAAAAAAAAGAAAGGGATTAAGAAATACAAACTGATTGGTGGAAAATAATCATGGGGGTATAAAATATAGCATAAGGAATATAGTCAATATTGTAATAACTTTGGTGTCAAATGGGTACTTGATTTACTGAGGTGATCACCTCATAAGGTATATAAATGTCTAATCACTATTTTGTACACCTGAAACTAATATAATATTGTATGTCAACTGAGATTGGAAAATAAAAAATTAATCATTTAAAGTAGTTTAGGGGAAAGCCGGGACGGCTCAGCGGGTTGAGCGCTCGCTTTGAGGCCACGAGGACCGGGGATCAAATCCCGGCTCCGGCCCAGGCAGGACCCACATGCTGAACTGGGGAGTTCCCACAGTTCGGTTCTCTAACTGTCTCTGTCTCTGTCTCTCTCTCTATCTGTCAAAAGTAAAATAGAAATAAATATGCACTGAAGACAAAAAGATAATTTCTCTCTATAAATGTGAAAAGATAAAAAAAAAAAAAAAAAAAAAGTAGTTTAGCCAAAACATTATAATTGCAACATGTAATCGATATTTTTTGTGTTTCTTATGCTGAGTCTTTGAAATTAATGTGTATTTTACATTGACAGCTGTGTTTATTTAGACTAGATTAATTCCAAGTGCTTAATAGTCACACTTTTAAAATAGGTACCATACAAACAACTCAGGAATGGACAAATCAAAAAAGACCTATTAGGGAAGCTGGGATGGCTCAGTGGGTTAAGCAGCCCCTCGGATCAAGGATCAAATCCTGGCCCCGGCCCATGTGGACCCATATGCTGAACTGGGGTGTGCTTTCCATGCACGAGGCCCCCAGTTCAGTTCTTGCCCCCTGGTTCGGCCCCTAGCTTGAGGGGTCATGCTTTTCCCTGAGGGAGGCCCCCAGCCTGGCTCCTGCCCTGCACAGGCCCTGCCCACCTGTGTGGAATAAAATCATGTCAAAAACTGATGACATACAAATATGGAGACTGATCTGGGCCCTTGCCCTTTTCTATGTCTCTGTCAAAAATGATAAAATAAATCTTAAAAAACAAAAAAAGACCTATTATCACTTCTGGGGAAAAAATGTTGAAAGTTGTTTGCTCATTTTCTTTGAGGATAGCATCACTCTTATTGTCTGGAGAGTAGACATGGCAGGGCAAAAATTCACATTACTTGGTTCAGAAGATGAACATTTACTTATGGGATGTTATTTATCTGGAAATACAATTCTGGAAACTTCAGTGGTAATCTGCATATAGAAAGTTCCTACTGAGGGTCATCAGTGGGGATGATTCATATAATTATATATTCAACATTCATAAATTCATAATAAAATATTTATAACTCTTAGAAGAAAACAACTATTTTGAGCTTATATGTTAAGGAAAGCCATGCAAGAGACTAAAATACAATGACCCCCAAATCTAAGATATCAATAAGAAGTTTATTTTTCTTAAAGAAAAACTGATTATTCCTGGTCTCAGTTTTCAAATGAAATTTAACTGTTTTGTATAAAATATAGACTCTAGAAATCCAATAAGGCACATTGAAGTGCACATCTATCCTTGTTTAAATTAAAGCATAGAAATCAGTCACTTTCCAGTATATAAAACAAAAAACTATTTATTATATATTTTAAAATAATTTTTTAATATTTCAATACTCTGGTGTCACTTTAGATCTCATAAATCTTTTGCCTTTTACTGAAAAACAAAGTTTACTTCAAAGACATTGGACTTACCATAGTAAACATTTCAATAATATGGTTGCTTTAAAGATGACAGCCAGTCACTCTCAGCAGGGAAATAATATGTTGCAAGGTTGAAAGAAAATAGATAATTCAAGATGCCATGATGAAAAAGAAAATGTGGCTTTGATATTCAAAGCACCAAATAATTTAATACACTGTTCTAGAGAAACTAGAGATACATTGATGGTTAGAAAAGATAGGATTTTAAGAAAAAAGTAAATCACTTTGTTTTCCTCTTCCATCATAGAAAGGAAATTAGATTTGTAACTCAAATTAAGGGGAATTCAGGAGGAAAGTAGCATATACACATCAGATGACATAAGGAAAATTTAATAAAGGAAAATACACATAGATTGTTAAATGGTAAAGGTAAGAGACAGGTCATGCTTAACAACTGCATTAAAAAAACACACTATAGTCATCATATTATACATTATATCCCCAGTACTTATCTTATAAACATAGTTACATATTAAAATTAGAGTTGGTGAAAATGTAAACTGGTACAGTCATTGTTGAAGTTCCTCAAAAAATTGAAGATAGAACTACTATTTGATCCAGCAATCTCACTTCTCCATCGCCATTTCTCCACTCTAGCCCTTACCCACCACACTACAGAGAACTGAAGACTAAGCTTGCTCTTAATGCGAATAGCATGGCTTCACAGTCACAATCTAGGAATAGAGGACTGGCTCAACTATTTTATTTCTAGTAGAAGAGAAATAGGTTGGTTTTCAATTAATTATACAAAATCGAAGCCATCATTTTGTTGGGATGTTACCTGTCCTTTAACTTGCTTATAGCAATCAACTTATTTAGTAGTTGACTCATTAGGTGACTTGGAATACATTTTGCAATGTTTTATTCTTGGAAGATTTACCAAAAAATTATGTTTATTAAAACCAAACATTCTGTGGTTGTAGTAATGATATATATTTTTTAAAGATTTATTTTTATTGGTTTTTGACAGACAAAGAGACAGACAGACAGAGACAGATTGAAGGGGGAGGGCCCAGAGCAGTCTCCATAGTTGACGTCATCAGTTCTCCATATAGTCTCACTACACAGGTGGGTGCGGGGCTGCACAGGGCAGGAACTGGGCCGGGGGCTCCAACATAGGCCCCGGCAAGAACTGAACTGGGGGCACACCCCAGTTCAGCATATGGGTCCGCATGGGCCGGAGCCGGGACTCGATTCCTGGTCTCTGGGGCTGCAAAGCGAGCGCTTAACCCGCTGAGCCATCCCAGCTTCCCCTAGTAATGATATTTTTAAGGTCAAATGATAGTGGATTCTGACCTTAAAAAAACTCTCTCCCTCCCTTCCTCTCCCTCGGATAGGAAAATAAAATTTTGGGTAAGAAAGTTTTGAAAAGTTTATTTTATTAAGTAAACTTATACGTTAAGTACTGTAGCTCTTTTGCTTATTGGATGAACTTGCTTTGTCTTTTAGACTGAGTCATAGTACCGAATACCTGATTCAACTTTGTCAAACTTCAATCAGTAAAGTCTCAAGGAGAAACTGATTTCTAAAGAGAAGACATAGCACTGAAACTGTTAACTTTTATAAGTGTTTGCCACAACTCTTCAAAGTTTAAATTTAGCATCAGTACATTTATTTACAGAGCGTGAAATATACAGTCATGGCTTTTGCTACTAATACAGATACCTAAATTGTACATATTTGGCCTATTGTGTTATGGTCAATTTTAATAAGAATTGTTTCATTACAAAGCATTACTATAAACTCTCTGGACTATTCTAGAATCATATGACATTATCATTACTAGACTTTTTTGGCACCTAAATATTGATTATCTCCATGGTATTTAAAACTAACTTAATCAAAATAATCTCCTAAATTTACATTTTAATGGAGCAGAATGTACTGATTCAGTTTAAGTGCATAAAGCTTATGCTGCTGGAAATAATTGTTTTCTAAATTTCTCCTTTATTTAAAAAAATTAATAACTTATGCACTGAGTATGAAATAGCATATATATTTTATTAAAATTTAGGATAGTGCATTTTTTTATAGCTCTGTTGTCCCTAAACACTTTGGTATTAACTGGTTAATGAATGGAAAACAATAATTTCTACTCCTTCATGCTAACTAGAAACTTCAGATTGTCTAGTGACTTGAGACACCTCAAAGTAACATTTGCTTTAAAAAAAAATTATTTATTTATTTGTTTATTTATTGACAGAGAGAGAGATACAGAGAGACAGAGAGACAGAGAGAAGGGGAGGACCCAGAGCAGTCTCCATAGTTGCATGTCATCAGTTTTCTATATAGTTTCATTCCACAGGTGGTTGCAAGGCTGCACAGGGCAGGAACCAGCCAGGGGCCTCCGCGTGGGAGGCATGCCCCTGCGAGTCTGGGGCCTCCCACATGGGAAGCATGCTGGGGGCAAGAGCTGAACTGGGGGCCTCTCACATAGGAGCTTGGACCGGTGAGAACCGAACTGGGGGTACACCCAAGTTTAGCATATGGGTCTGCATGGGCTGGGGCTAGGATTCAATACTCAGTCCCTAGGGCTACAAAATGAGCGTTCTACCCACTGAGCAATCCCGGCATCCCTCAAATATATTCAAGCAGTAGTTTCCAAAGTAATTTTGTATTTTCTTTTAAAAGACGGTTGAAATATTGGAAGAATCATCTAAGTCAAGTCCCTCCTAAAGGCCCCTTGTTACAACTCTCACACTAGTGAACACTGTTGAGTTTCATGGTGGGGCACGTGCAAAGTAGTTTCTTACTCTGATTGCAACTATTCATTTTGGTTAAGAGTTCCCCATAAGGAGTAAAATTCGGGGCCTTCAGCTCACTGTCTGATTGTAACTTGATTCTCTAAGACTTGAAGTTTGGCCACAGCCTTCCCCTCTACACTTTATAAGCTTTTGGTAATTTAATTGGTGGTGTAGTAAAGAACTTCCCTCATAGTCACAGGGCAGGGACCAAGAGTTTTAGGTTTTCTGTCATCTGCAGGTACAACTCCTCAGCTATTAGCAAGCTTTAGCTAGGGGCATCTAAAACATGAAGCCATATGAACTAGGGTTCAAACCAGTGATTTTCAGAACTTCAGAATGCATTAGAATCACTTGGAGGACTTGTTAAAACATAATTGTTAGTACTTGTCCCACCAATTTGTTGTTCATTGACTCTGTCTGGGGTCTGAACAGTTGCATTTCTAACATGTTCCCAGAATATGTTACTAGTCCAGATACGGTACTTGAAAATATTCCTATATTGTTTTGCTAAAAATATTTTAAAATTTAAATTATGTCCTCTTTTTATAGGTAATATGCCACTCAAGAATCTTTTTACAACCCAATATTATATCAGACATGGATATATTTCACTAGAAGACATACTGTATATAGTATGGCATTGATTTGTACGCTGACTCCTTTTTATTTTGTAATTATAAAGGTTAAATAGAAGTATCTTTGGGTGAAGTACAAAGAGAAAAAATTAGATTTAAAAATATGAAACATTTTAATTTTTAGTGATTGAAATTTTTAATGTATTTTTTCTAACTTTATTGATTGACAAAAATTATTTTTAAGTTGGACAATGTGAGTTAAAAAAAAGATATATATATATATAATAGTTAACACATCCATTACATCTTATAGTTACCTGAAACAGATAAACAGCTTTTCAAAAAGTATAATGCAGTTTTACTTTTGAAGAATATATATATATATTTTTAAGATTTTATTTTTATTGTTTTTGATAGACAGAGAAAGAGAGATACAGAGACAGAGATAGAGAGAAGGGGGAGGACCCAGAACATTCTCCACAGTTGCACATCATTGGTTTTTCCACATAGTTTCATTCCACAGGTGGACTGGGGCTGCACAGGGCAAGAACTGGGCCGGGGTCTCACCCCGGTGAGAACCGAATTGGGGGCACTCCCCAGTTCAGCATATGGGTCCACACGGGCCGGGGCCGGGATTTGATCCTCGGTTCCCAGGGCTGCAAAGTTAGCACTTAACCCACTGAGCCATCCCAGCTTCCCCAGAATATATTTTTATAGATGTCAAAATAGAGTATGACCTAAAGGCCTAAAATAACATTGGTGAAACATACTCTTTGTTGAATACTGATGAATGAGACTTTTAAATATATTTATTCCTAAGAAGTCAATGTGTTCAAGAGGTTTGTGAAACAAATTAATAATCAACATGTATTAATTATGCACCAGACATTGTGTTAGGAGCTTTCTATATATTAGCCCTTTTAGTCTTTATACAACCATATAAATATTAACATCCTTATTTAAAGATGAGAAAACTAAAGCTCAGGAAGGTTAAGTGACATGCCATGTCATCTACTTAGGTAGGATTTGTATGAAGTTCTCACTCTCAAGTTTAAGCTTTTAATTAGTATGCAATACAGATTTTAGTGTAGGGGCAAACTAAGAAGTCATGGATAGGAGTCCTCTGTATTGCTACCTTTTAACAACCTTTCCTCCTCCAGAGAACTCACTGTTACCTTGCATATACACAGCTTCTTCCTGATTTCTAGTCGTTTATCTCTTAAGAGATTCCATGGGTCATTTGCATGTGAGAACACTCACACACACATTAATATGTTAACTCTGACTTTTAAATCTTTTCTCCCCTCTCTTTTTTTAAAGATTTATTTTATTGATTTTGACACAGAGAGAGAGGGAAACAGAGACAGAGACAGAGAGAAGGGGGAGCGCCCAGAGCAGTCTCCATTGTTGCTTGTCGTTAGTTTTTTGACATAGTTTCATTGCACAGGTGGATGTGGGGCTGCACAGGGCAGGAACCAAGCAGGTGGCCTCCCTCATGGGAGGTGCACCCCCGTGAATTGGGAGCCTCCCACATGAGAGGCGTGCCGCAGGTGGGAGTCAAACTGGGGGCTTCCCACATGGGAAACTTACCTCATTGGGAACCAAACTGGGTGCACCCCAGTTCAACATATGGGTCTGCATGGGCTCGGGCCAGGACCAAGACCAGGACTGGGACTGGGACCAAGATTTGATCTTTTGACCTCAGGGCTGCAATGCAAGCACTCAACCCACTGAGCCATCCCAGCTTTTCCTTCTTGTCTCTAAAAGGCTCTGTTTTCTCTTGAAATTTTAGGCAATATTAAGCAGGAGACTTATTATTATTATTTTTTAAAGATTTATTTTTATTGGTTTTTGACAGTGAGAGAGGCAGACAGAGAGAGACAGAGAGGAGGGGGAGGGCCCAGAGCAGTCTCTATGTTGACAGTATCAGTTTTTCCATAGTTTCACTCCACAGGTGGGCGCGGGGCTACACAGGGCAGGAATTGGGCCGGGGCCTCCCACATAGGCCCCGGCAAGAACTGAACTGGGGGCACACCCCAGCTCAGTATATGGGTCTGCCTGGGCTGGAGCCGGGATTTGATCCCTGGTCTCCGGGGCTGCAAAGCAAACGCTCAACCTGCTGAGCCATCCCAGCTTCCCCAGGAGACTTATTTTTAACAAAGAAAAATTTTTGTCTGTGAAATCATATTATTCCTGAGGTTATTTCTAAAAGCTGACCTGCTTTCAATCATCAGATTTATTTTAATGTTTCATTTTATTTTATTTGTTTAAGTTAATTGCTAAATTTATTGGGATGGCATTGGTGGTAATCCTCAGACTTATTTTAATAAGCAAAGAAAATAATGAGAATTAGAGTTGCATTTTATGCATCTTATGCATGCTTCTGACTTACATTAGAGCCTAACTTATGTTTATTTCTTATTGTAGGGAGGTAGTTTTTGAAAGAACTATTCTGTTCTGGTTTTTGTTGTTCTTTTTTTTCTTACCAAACATTCTGTGAACACTGCACTTGAAATGCTTCATCTGACCCAAGTTGACAAATGCTTATTTTACTTTGTGAAGCAAAAGCCCATTAACACTTCAAAAGTTTTCAAATCCTGAGATTCTCATTACTCCAAATAGTCTCTCCAATTCCGTTTGACAGGTTTCCCACTCCATCATATGCTTATAAAAGGGCATGTTCTTTGTGTCTTCAGAAAAGAGCAAAACAGAAGGTGTAAAGCTATATATGAAATTTTTTCCCAGAATAGAAAAAAAACAAAAACAAGGAAAATGTCATATGTTCTTTCAAAAATCAATTTTGTTGTGAATTCAACACTTAATGATGGCCCACTATGTGTGAGACACTGATGCTGTGAGACTCAGGCCATCTTTTATAACATTAGGATATACAAGATTTTTACTTTGGCTTTTGTGGTAGCTATACAGATATTTTCATCAGGATAAAGAAATGAAACATTTGTTAAAGTAGTTTGATATAATATTCCACAGGCAGTTCTGTACTTTTATGTATACAAAGTTAAGAAGAGCCTCTTATTTTCCCTATATGAGGTTGTTGTATCATGCTCTACATCAGGGGTTCCCAACTTTTTATACCCTAGGGCGCATTCTAAAATATCGGTAGGGTGGCGGGCACCAGCTATTTCTAAGGATATTTATTATTGAACAAGAATAAAAAATAATAAACAAAAATAATTTTAAAATAATAAATTTATTGTACAAATTATATACACACAAAGAAACATATATACAAAACGTAATACAAAGTAAATGAAAAACATGTATAATAAAATCATTTAAAAAAACATAAAAGAAAACATAAAAAAAAACAATCTGTCAGTGTGATCTTTGGCATTGCATTTCATTGGCCAGTGCCTCGTAATTAGGAGAGTATGACGACAACCCTGTTAGCAAACAATTATTAAGATGCTCATCAGTAAGTCGAGATCTATATCGTGATTTTATTAAATTCATGTTTGAAAACAAAGATTCGCATAAATACGTTGACCCGAAAAACGA
>PVKE010015582.1:0-33253 GCA_004027555.1 Craseonycteris thonglongyai
CAGTTCAGCATGTGGGTCCTGCCTGGGCCGGAGCCGGGATTCGATCCTCGGTCCTCGTGGCCTCAAAGCGAGCGCTCAACCCGCTGAGCCGTCCCGGCTTTCCCCTTTTATTGTTTTTGACAGAGAGAGAGACAGACAGAGAAAGGCAGAGAGAAGTGGGAGGGCCCAGAGCAGTCTCCATAGTTGACAGCATTAGTTTTCCATATAGTTTCACTCCACAGGTGGGTGCGGGGCTGTGCAGGGCAGGAACTGGGCCGGGAGCCTCCCGCATGGGCCCCAGCAAGAACTGAACTGGGGGCTCACCCCAGTTCAGCATATGGGTCCGCCTGGGCTGGGGCCAGGATTAGATTCTTGGTCTCCAGGGCTGCAAAGCGAGTGCTTAACCTGCTGAGCCATCCCAGATTCCCCTATTTTATTATTTTTGACAGAGACAGAGAGAGACAGAGACAGAGAGAAAGGGGAGAGCCCAGAGCAGTCTCCATAGTTGTACGTCATCGATTTTCCACATGGTTTCATTTCACACAGGTGTGCTGGCCGTGCAGGGCAAGAACTGAACTGGGGGCCTCCCACATGGGAAAGCTCACCCCATTTCAGTATCTGGGTCCACACAGGCAGGGGCCAGGATTTGATCCTCAGTCCCTGGGACTGCAAAGTGACCACTCAACTCGTTGAGCCATCTCAGCTTCCCCTAGACACAATAGTTTTTATCTTCACACGGAAACACATTGTAGAGAAGACATGAGACACCATTTGGAATTGTTGGCAACTTTAAATGTTTTAAAAAAAATCAAGTCACAAAAGCAGGAGAGAAAAAGACCTCATCCTAGCTGATTAGATGATTTAAACCAGTAGTTGGTGTTGGCACCAAAATGTTAGACAGACTGTTAAAAAAAAACCAACTCAGGGGCTTGTAACTCTGCCCTTTATGGAGAAAAGATCTAAAATGTGTCTCTCATTATATCTTTTGGTGCTCAGATTTCCCTTATGAATTTCTAATTAGAAGAAATATATCAGGATATGGCATTGCAAGAAAAGCCAAGGATGGGACACACAGTAATACAGTGGAGTGATCTTTCTGCAAGGGATTGTTCTCCTTTGCAGTTTGGGAGCCAGAGAATCAAGTCTTATATTATCACAATGTCCCCTCCTGCCTATGCCTAAGCACCTTGGCGCACATATTGATGTTCAGAGGGAAAGATCCCAGGGAAAATTGATTGGAAAATTATTCACATTTATTGCAAGAGCCTCTGCAATGTGTAGTGACATGGACAATATCTTTTTCCAAACACTAAGCAGTGTGTGTCTATTTTTGGCATCACATTTATAAATGGGGCTCATGCTTACTGTGATAGAAAAACACTTTCAAGATTTACATTCAGTTTTACAATTTATAATATTTTAGGCTGCAGTATTTTTAATCAATGATGCTGATTTGTTAGTGAGGTTTATTAGCTATGTGATTCTAAGCCCTTAGTACATGGAAGGATGCAAGTCAGGGGAAGCTCTAAGAGTGTTTTCTGACAAATCCTCATATGGTAACAGGGAGTACTAACCACATACAAAGAGGTTAATGAAGTTCTCTATTTTATGTATTTTTTTTTAATTCATTTTTTCATACTTTTTGGATTATAAGAAACTGGATATTTTGTGCACATGTTCAGCTCATGTGGCAGATTTGATTCTCACAGGACAAGAAAGATCTTTTTCTTCTCCTGCAGTCTTCAGTGAAGTTCCCCAAAGCCAAGTTCTCCATTTTCCAGCTTGAATCTGTTGACTTTTGTTTTATATATACCCTATCAGTTTCAATGGACAGACTAAAGTTAGGCAATCAGTTTTGTTTTTTAACCTTTGGAATCAGACTTGTTTAGACTGTTGACCAGTAAAACCATGTGTGTTTGTTTCAAACAGTTTATATAGCGTGAGCTTCCTGCTTGATTAGCATAATCTTTTCCAAAAAGTGTTAGGAACCTAACTGTATAAAGTAAGGGTTCCCAAAATCACAGTGAGCTTTTGGGATCTGACAAATTTGGGTCTTGCTCTACTGCTATGTGAAGCCATTATGTACTACTCTTTAGTGAGTGCAATAGCCAGCAAACAGCAAGTAAAACCCTACATCCTGGAAAAGATCAATGGGCAGAACATTTGATCATAGAAGAAAAGAAACAAGTTTCAGGAGGATGCTACAGGCCAGATGGTCCTGCAGAGGCCTGCCAAGATTTCAGTGGCCCTAGGACAACCAAGCCAATGAATAGACTGTGCTTTACCTATTATATAGACAGTACGAGGGTAAGGAATCCTGGTTACTTAGCAAAAAAGGTGTGCTTTTCTATTTAGCTTCTTCAAGAGAAACCTCTTTTAATACCCCGTTTGCAGCTTGCTTTTTTTAAAAAATATATTTTTATTTATTTATTTATTTTGACAGAGGAGAGAGAGAAGGAGAGATACAGAGACAGAGAGAACTGAACTAGGGGAGCTCCCAGTTCAGCATATGGTTCCGCACGGGCCGGAATTCGATCCTCGGTCCCTGGCGCTGCAAAGTGAGCGCCTAACCCACTGAGCCATCCTGGCTTCCCCAATTTAGCTTCTTAATAGTGGCTGAACTTTATGATGTTTGCATCTGTTCTCTTTTGCTCATTTGCTCAATAGCTCATTGATTGTATAGATGTTTGGGTGGTGTTTGACTCTCACTGCCCTCATTCCTTTACATAATTGCATACTGAGTGGCTGATACATCTGGGGCACTCCGTTAGAACTGGATATATAATTGCGAACAAGATGGGTATAGCTTCTGCCTGCATAGAGTTTGTGGTCTAGTGGTAAAGATAGAAAATGGAACAATTAGTTACAATAATGCACAATGAGGAATAGGAAAGAGAAGGCACAGGGGATGCCAGGATAGCTCCGTGGTTGAGCTTTGCCTTGCAATTGTCAGGTGTGGGGTTTGATTCCTGGCCCCGGCCCGTGCAAGCTCATATGCTGAACTGCAGCACAACTGGTAATCACCAGGACGGCTAGGTGGTAAAGGTTTTCACCTCCCATGTGGGAAACCCACGGTTGGGTTCCTGCCCCACGTGGCCTCATATCCACCTGTGTGGAATGAAACTATGTCACAACTACTGATGTACAACTATGGCGACTGCTCTGGGCTCTCCCCACTTCTCTCTCTCTCACCTTCTCTCAAACAATAATTAAAGAAAAAAAGAAAGAAAGAAAGAAAGAAAGAAAGAAAGAAAGAAAGAAAGAAAGAAAGGAGGTACAGAGTCCAATAGGTGCATATAGCAGAGAAATGTAATGTAATCTAGAGATGAGAGAAGGTTACCCTGGAAGGCATATGTAGGCTGACACCTGAAGGATTAGGAATTTGCTAGTAAAAGTAAGGAAAAATGCCAGATAGAAAGGATAGTATGTGTGAAGTCATAAAATTGAGAGGTATTTTGGCATAGTTGAGAAACTAGAGTGTAAAGAAGAGGGAAGAATAAAATAGAGAGCCTAGAGGCTTTCTGTTTCTTTCTGACACTTTCCATACCCTACAGTATAAGGCAGGCATGAGGGTGGTGGGGAGAGAGTTTTGATGGGAATAGCGATTTAAATTTTGGCAGGAGAAAATATTTCATTGGAAGTAGGAGGTAGGTCTGCAGAAATGTGTCAAGGGAATAGGAATTGAGTGGCACACAAAGGCAGAAAATTAGGTTTGATTAGAGTTACGTTATCCAGATAGTGTGGCTACTAATGTGGCTAGAGGGTAAAGAAGAAAGTTTGAAAATCAATAGAATATAGAAATAACTGACTTAACTTAGTAAGTGTAAAGAAAGAAGTCTTAAAAAGAACCTTGAAGCACATTGACATTTAGTAGTTAGCAGACAGAGGAAAAGCTGGGGGGATAAATGGGAAGGAGCAGCCAGAATGAGAGCAGAAAAACTAGCAAACTGTGGTTTGTCACAGAAGTGACATGAGACAGTAAGAGAGTCTTTACATGGTTGGGACTTATCTCAGGATACAAAACTTAAGGGGTGCCCCAAAATCCAGTAATTAAGATAAATAATGTTTTAATGTAATTTTTTTTAAAAACCCAAGTCAATGCAAAAGATATGTATGAGCAAAACACCAAATTCTTAGAGATAAGATCAGAATTACTGAATTTTCCTTTTGCCTCAGGCTTCAGTAAGGCTCAGGACACTATTATACTATTAGATTTAGAAATCTTTTATATTTAGAAGTCGGATAAAGTGTGTTAAATGTGGCTGCGAAATTAGTCAAGAAACTGGTTGAAATCATTCCATTGGATTTAGAGACAAGCTATTGTTATTGGATGTTTTCTCTACCTTGTTTTAACAAACCATTATGGAGTTTATCTTATCATCTCTGCAAACATAATCACTACCTCCTAAAAAGCCAAGTCAAATTAGGAGATTGCATAAACAGAAATATATTTTTTTCTTTAAAAGTTTTTTTTTTAATTCTGGTAAAATGCATGTAGCATAAAAATTACCATCTTAACTATTTTAAATGTACAGTCAGTGGTATTAAGTACACATTCTTCAACCATCATCCACATCCAGAACTCTTTTCATCTTGCAAGACTGAAACTCTATACCCATTAAAAAACTTTTTTGATTTAAAGTCTTATCTTGTTTGATATTAATATAGACACTCCTGCTCTCTTTTGGTGACAATTAGCATGGAATATCTTTTTTCCATTCTTTCACTTTCAACCTATTAGTGTCTTTTGATCTAAAGTGAGTCTCTTGTAGACAACATATAGTTGGATCATTTTTTCCAATTCTGCTATTTTCTTTCTTTTGATTGGAGAATTTAATCCATTTACATTTGAAGTAATTACTAGTAAGGAGGGACTTCAATCTTTTGCTATTTGTTGTCTATGTGCCTTATAGTGTTCTTGTCTCTCATGTCCTGTGCTAAGAGCTAAAATGGACTATAATAAATTAATTATAATTTACTGTCCACGCCTTCCCCTGGAGGTTATAAGCCTTCAGCAGACTACAGAGTTACAAAATAGGTACATCAGACAGATTCTGCCAGTGAAATTGTGATTCGGGTAGGGAGACAGATTCCTGGTGCTTACAACTCCACTGTTTTTCTAGGATCTTCTCTCCTGAAGCATACATTTTAAATTCATGATATCTTTCACTTAACTTTAACATGAAATGAAATAATTCCTTAATTTTATGAATTCATCTTTATAAGTTCTCTGGAAGGATCCATGTTCTTGCCTAAATACATGGAGCAGTCATAGCTGAGGGTCAGACATATAGGCTGGGAAGCCAGGTAAATAGGTACAATTGCTAAGCATATCCATACTTACTTCTGAGACAAATTAATTGGTATTATGCTTGTAGGTTTTTGTAACTATTTGGGAGGCACTCAATTTCTAAAACACAATTTGCTTCCTGGTGTGCTCTTTAGTTTAAAGTGCTATGTGTAAATCAGTGCTATTTACAATGCAGTACAGATGTTTATCTACATTCCTTCTCAAGTGCTCTGTTGCTTTTTATTCAGATTATACCTAGGTTCTTTTGCTCTCAGGCTGTTTTTGGTTCTTATCATGGTTGGGATACTTCAGACAATTAGAAGTCACTTGTCATATGCCAGCCACCTATCCAGTATCTGAAGAGCTCCAACTTCACCTTTCAGTATGTCAAAAGCTTAATTATATTTACAAAGTAAAAATATTTTAGTTATAACTGATGAACTCAACCTTTGGCCTTAAGATGACCAGCCATCATGGTTTGGCTATGACTGTCCAGGTATTAGCCCAAAAAATCCTATGTCTTGGCAAACCCCAGTGCTGAGTAAACTCAGACAATTGTCCACTGTACTTGGCCTAGTAATATTTTTTGGGTTTCTTTATTAAAGCCACCTAACTCTTTTTTCTAGGATAAGAGTAACAGGTGACTTTGCTAATTGTACATGTTCATGTTCTTGCTAAATTTCTGAGGATTTGTTGAAGGATTACGATCATTCATGTACTGCTGAGAGTGTAGAGTGAGAAGGGAGTTAATGTTAGGAGATCCTGTGGTGCAACCATCTCATTTTAGAGAATAAAATCTCAGTTGCTTTGGAAAGTTTTGGCCATCTTTGTCCCACTCTTGCTTGCCATGCTACCAGATTTCTGCTGTGTCTTCAAACATCTTTCCCACTAATTAAAAACAGGCAATGTTGGAACATCAGCTATAGTAACAGGAAAAAGTAGCATTTGGTTAGTTTTAAATTGTCCAATAATCTTTTTCTAATGCTTGTATTTGCGTCATAGGCATTTTAACTTCCCTGTGTCTAAAGTTCAATGTCTCTCATGGATTACTCATATTATCTGAGTGTGAAAATAAGTATGGTCAGGTAATTAGCATCAATTTTAATAAGATCCCAAAGTAATTTTACACAATGCTTCCTGGGAAGAAAGAAATTAAGCTTGATAACTGAGATGATAGGATCTAACCTAGAAGCAATATAAGGGGCATGAAAAAAAGAAAACAAGCACAAAAAAAGGAGCAAGAAATTCTATGTGCTGTGTCTGATATGTGGACAAAGTTTTCTTTTCAAAATCACACAATGGGCCTTTGTTATTTTGCCTCCAAAGGAAGTCAGAGTCCAGTGATTTTTCAAATAGTAGACAGATCTTGTGGGCTTGTTGGAAATTCAAATACCTGGCTCCCATCCTTGGTCATTCTGATTCAGTAGCTCTGGAGTGGCACCCAGGAATCTTTATTTTTAACAAACATCAAAATGTAATTGGTCAATGGGATAATGTTTAGGAACCACTGAGCTAGTCTATTTGAAGAAGCTTTCTTATTTTTCACTTTGGGAAAAATATTTAGACTTTTTTAGACTCAGACTTTTTTGAAATGGCAGGTATCATTATGTATTATTATGTTTCCTTCAAAGAGAGGGAAATTGAGGAGGTTTGAGTTATATTTTATGTAAGACTATGAGAAAATGAGGATTCTCCCTCTCCCCCTCACTCCAGTTTCATCATGAAGAGTATTTTGAGGTCCCGAAATAAGACCTGCTATAAAGAATGAGGGTGAAATTCTCCATAGGGCATGTGGGACTGTAAAGGCAATTTGTACATTCTGTGCTTGACTATAAAGGAGAGATGGAGTAGGAGTGGCCCCTAGAAACTGCCCAAGAGTCCAGCATTTTTTAACTCTAGTCTGACTTGTGCTGTAGAGATTGTCCAACCTTAATTGAGTGGAGAAGAAATGGCTAAAGTCTCTCTTGTTCACTATTATGATGGAAGTATCTCTTACTAACTATATGTTTATGTGGTCACGTAGACATACCCATATACCCTGAAAAGTCCTCTGGAAAATTAAAACAAGGCCCCAAGTTTTTAATTAGCAGAGTAGATTTCCCAGCCCTATCACTTAATGGTAGAACAAAAGATGTTATTGGCGATTAATTGGATAACCTGTAAAACTGGAATCTTTCTTTATGACACTTTCTTTATGACAGGTGGAGTCCTGGAATAATTCCCGCCCTGATAATTAAAGTCGATTCTGACCAACTTTCCTTTCTATTTTCAAAATTTTCCCTTTCTGTCCTTAATTGAATTGAACTTTTATATTAATAGACAGCCACAGGATTTCATAGTTTATTACAGTATAGTAACAATGTCTCTTAACTTATGGCATGAGATTCACTGGGTTAGTAGTCAACAGGTACACTTTCTACAAAAGGGATATTGTTGGGTTGCTAACCAAAGAGACATGATATTACTCCTGAAAAAATTAAGCTTGTTAAACATTTCAGTATATAACTAAAAGGGCATGTCCAATTAGCTTGTAAAAGTCTTTTTTTGCCTTTTCTTTTTATGGATGATATCTTTTCTACACAAAGTATTTAATATGCATGAATATTTGATTAGCGGATGGAATCTATGTATTTATTTTTTAAAAACACACCAAAATATAGAAAGGCTGATCTCAATCACTAAGATAGAGGTAGAGATAAGAACAGTGAGACATACTGGAAACCAATTTGATGACTTGAAATTTAATGCAGAATTTTACCTCATGTTTCTTCATTATAAGCAATTAGTCTGCTACTAATCTTATATTACACTTTTCCAAAATAGGGAGACTTGGAAGGTGGTATGCCTTCTCTTAACAGTTATATATTTTTATTATCACAAATTGTTTTATTAATAAAAAAATTTTTTTCCAAGCAAATGAAAGTGAACTGTGCATTTACTGAAAATAGAGTGCTGTTACATAAGGTGAGCAAACTCCTATAAGTTATTATTTAGCAGGTTGTCTGTTTCTGGGAATTAAAATTCACTCTGAAATATTTCTAAAGATATGAGTAAAATATTATTTTTTAATTTGATTAATAATTTTCCATTTGAAAGGTATTTAACTCTATTAATAGACCAAAAAACATTTATTTGGTATGCAGATTAGCTCATATGTATTCAGGAAAATAATATGTACTCCCCAGTTTATATAGTTTGTCGACTTTTATTTTTTTTTAAAGATTTATTTATTGTTTTTGACAGAGAGAGAGAGAGAGAGAGAGACAGTCAGAGACAGAGAGAAGGGGGAGGGCCCAGAACAGTCTCCATAGTTGCACATCATTGGTTTTTCCACATAGTTTCATTCCACAGGTGGGCGGGGCTGCACAGGGCAGGAACTGGGCCAGGGTCTTGCCAAGGTGAGAACTGAACTGGGGGCACTCCCCAGTTCAGCATATGGGTCTGCACGGGCCGGGGCCAGGACTCGATCCTCGGTCTCCAGGGGGTGCAAAGTGAGCGCCTAACCCACTGAGCCATCCCGGCTTCCCCGTAGTTTGTCGACTTTTGAGACTAAGTTGGAGATTGTTTTTGTCTGTTTTTGTTATTGTTGTTAAACAAATTTTCTGTTTGAGATAATACACCTGACTCATAATTTTCTACCTTTAACACAAAATGAGTCAACACACACCCACATACACATAGTACTCGTAAAACTTGAGAAATTTTTAAAAGATTTATTTTTATTGGTTTTTGACAGAGAGACAGATAGAGACAGAGAGAAGGGGGAGGGCCCAGAGCAGTCTCCATAGTTGACAGCATTAGTTTTCCATATAGTTTCACTCCATAGGTGGGTGTGGGGCTGTGCAGGGCAGAAACTAGGCCGGGAGCCTCCCACATGGGCCCCTGGCAAGAACTGAACTGGGGGCACATCCCAGCTCAGCATATGCGTCCTCCTGGGCCAGGAATGGGATTCAATCCTCCAGCTCGGGGGCTGCAAAGTGAGCGCTTAACCTGCTGAACCATCCCAGCTTCCCCCAAACTTGAGAATTTTGTAACCATTTATGTGCATCTCTTTTATAATCCATAATAAATATTGCTTTACTTCAACAAGATAGAAAAAAAAAAAAAAAAAAAAAGGACAGAAATCAGAAGGTAGACTACCAGCTGGTCTTCATAGTAAGAAAGTTGGTTTTGTTACCTGGGTTAATGTGAGAAAGAATTTTTTGAAAGTGAAGTAAGGGTACTTGTAAAAGTTTTTTAAGTATAAATATTTCTGTAATGAAAATGTAAGTACGGATGCTGAGCACTTGCCTTAAAACCGCGATATCCAGGGATTGAATCCTGGCCTTGGCCCATGCAAACCTGTATGCTGAACTGCGACACAACTGGTAACTGCCGGGATGGTGGTAAAGGTTCTCATCTCCCATGTGGGAGGCCTCTGGTTTGGTTCCTGCCTGACGCAGCCCCACATCCACCTGTGTGGAATGAAACCATGTCACAACTAATGATGTACAACTATGGATTCTGCTCTGGGCCCTACCCCTGCTCTCTCCCCTCTTTCTCTCCTCTCAAATCTGAAAAAAAATAAAAATAAAATAAACAATAAATAAAAAAAGACAATGGAAGTAATCTCAACAACATAGATAATTGTAAAACGTAGTAACATAATTAGAAAGTGCAAGTTTTGAGTGTTTATTACCTTTGTTTTTAATATAACTTATTTAACTATAATTTGTATAATTTAATTTTAATAGTGGCTGTGTTTAACAAATGTTTCTAAAACAATTGGCTCTTGCAATCTGACATAATAGGTGCCAATATACCACCAGACATAGTGCTATTGGGTGGATTTGGGAAAACTAGATTGTTAGTTTTCCAAAATAGATATAAATTTATTTATTTATAAACTAAATAAATCTTCATTTTTCATAGCATAAAGCAATACAATGACTAAAGTTGTTAAATGAAAAAAAAAAAGAGCCAGCTTTTCTAAAAATTTCTATATAATCACTAAATTGTTTATATATGAGTGTAGGCAAAGGATTGGGAGGCTATATGGTTTTAGGACAGGACAAAGCTTCTCTTAGAAGCTTTTCAGTTAATATTTAGCCATGACTATGTAAAAATTTGGAAAAAATTAACAAAAATAAAATAACTAAATGTAAAAACTAGTACAGCATTGAGAACATAGTAAAAAATCTTGCAACACCCAGCGTTGTGCCAGGTTGCTGCTCGACTAATGAAGGGGATCACTGCATAAATCATGCAAGTGTCTGATCTTGGCGCTGTACACCTGAAACTAATATAAAGTAATATTGAATGTCAACTGTAACTGAAAAAAGTAAATACATAGTTTAAAAAGTAAAATAAATGTAAAATAGACATTTTGAAAGAGTGTGAAACGGTATTCTTCTTCATCTGTCCTTGTCTTCACCGCTCTGGTCTATCAACATGGAAAATGGTCCAGTTCACTCTTTGAAGCTCCTTTGCATCAAATTATTCTAAATCTAAAATTTGATAGAACCGTTCAATACTTTTGACTGAGCTTGTTTTCGCTGGTGTTTAAAAATTTGCTAATTTTTGATTGAAAGTGTTACTTGGGACAAATTGGAGATGTTTCCCCTTAGAGTGTCTAATTTGCTGCATTCTTCTGACAGTCACTACACTCTTACAGTTTTGGGCCCTTGTTGGCACACTAGGATTTTAATTAGGCAGCTGAATCCCATATGTTTATGTGCACTGCTTTAATTTCTCTAGTATGTTTATTTGTGTGGTAGTAGCACTTTAATGCTCTGCTTTCCCAGAGGATGGATGAACAGTCTTGTAATTTGATATATGATGTAACCATAGGACACATACCAGTTAATCAAATACCTTAAACCCACCCACACCTTCAAAACCTGTCTGGTAAATGAGTGCATTATAAATTCTGTTTATTCGTCTTTAATCAAGTAATGGTTTTTCTTTTTTCTTTCTCATTTTCATCATTTCTTTTCATCATTTCCACACTACTTATTTTCATTTATATCACCTCATTTTGGGGTTATAGCACTGACCTCCTAACTCATCTTTCTCTTTCCAAACTCTGTTCCATTTATCTTGAAGAGCATCGCTAAACTCATTTTCCAAGAATACTGTTTTAATGTCTCTCCTGTGCTCAGAAATCTTTAATGGTTTCTTTTTGTCTAAGATAAATTAAAACCTATTAATTGCACTAGTAATCTTCGAAGTGAAGTAAGAGGAAATGTCCAGGAGATGTGAAAGAAAATCCATTTGAATATGGAAGAATGTATCAAATTTTTAAAATTTGTGTTTCTACACTATGTAATCAATTACATATATTTTTGAGTGAAAAGAAAAGAAATTAAACTTTGCTAATGTCTCATATACACATTGATACAGGAGCTGCCTTTCAGGCTGTATGTCAGATAATCATGTTACTCATGGTATATGAGTAATAGTTGATGTTTCAAGGTACTTAGAGGGTACCAGTGGCACTCATTTTTGGGTTAGCTTCCACCATATTGTGATGTTTTTCTATATAGGTGAATCTAGTTATGGATTCATCAGTTTATGATTTCATGAATGGGCAAGTTGCTTAAAAAGGTTTCAGGAGTGAAATCACAGATTGAAGAGAATAGCAACTGCAAGTATAAGAGAACACAAGCAAAAAAGGGTAAGCTGTTACTTCTATTCTTAGTCTAAACACTTTGTAAGCACATTATGCAGTAATAATATTTCAGCTAACCAGCTCTGACAAGAATTTGGTCAAAATGATTTAAAATTACTGAAGTGACAATTTGAAATTTCATGTCTTTATATTTAATAATATATTTTACTTAAGTGGATATTGTGCTTAAGATTTTAGTTAGTGATAGCATGAAAGCATTAAATTAGGAAGATACTTTTAACTGAGCATTGAACATGTTTAGAATTCATGGACTTGAACCTGAGTTATTTGGAGGCCTCTTCGAAAGAAAAAGTACAAAATTGAAAATGCAAAATCAAGTATGAACAGGAACATTTACTTAGAATGAGAAAAGAAATTACAATAGATAACTCATTTTAAAAAGCAGGAAATACCACTAACAATATAGGGTCCAGAAATATAACATACTGTCATTACAAATGACCTGCTGACATGCCTCCATAATACATTTTTTCTTTATATTTTTTAGCTGCATATTCTCTGAGCACCACTTTGTATGACAATTACTTTGTAATATTTTCTATAAACAAAAGAGAAAGATAATTCATACTTTTCTTTAGTATGACTAATCAAAATTTGTTTAATTATTTAGAATATTTTTCTATTAATAATGTTAGATGGATTTTTAGGAGTGTAGTCAAATATGGGGAAACCTCTATAATATTTATCTTTGAGCTGTAAGATTTTGGAAGGTTCATACTTTATCATGTAAGACAAACTTTAAATGCTCTTTGAAACTAACAATACTAATTAATCAGAACAAATTCAAATGCATTTAAAAAATTCTCTGATGTTACAGTGAGCTATATAATTGTATAATCAAGTTATTCTTATGCTATATAATTTGACTTCTTGATAAACATGTGTAGGAGTTCTGTCCTAAGAACACTTGTTCTTTATTTGATTTGCTATGTCGGTGGCAATTTTGTGTGCTACTTTATCAGGAACTGCCAGCTATCATAAGGACAAGATACACGAGACATGGAAAGATGTGTTCTGATAGCTGGGATACATAAAATATGTGACTTTACACACAGGCCTAGTCATTAATTATAGTATTGCTATTGGTTTGTGCCTTATGAAAATATAGGAATTATAATAAATTGTTTCATCTGAATATAATAAAAAATAAAACTAAAAAAAGTCTATGATTTATTTAAAATTGAATGACAGAAGAGAATTTCTTTTGAGAACCAAATCCTTTGCTTATAATCTGATTACTAGAAGAATTTTTCACAGACTAGCTCTGGTTCCATAATTTCAAACTGCCTTTCTTTTCCACTTCCATATATTTTGACCCTGCACACCACAGAAACCACTCATACTGCACCTTCATGTCACAACCACACATGAGTCAGTACAGTGGGCAGGAATATTCCCGGAAGGCATTTTCTACTGAGTTGGCTAGTGATAACCTAAGTCCACATGGAAGAGCCTAGGAACCATATAAATATATCCTACTAAACCTAAACTAGGTCTATTTCCCCTTATTTGGATCCCCAAAATGCTTGTAGCCACCTATATCACCTCTAACATGAAGGAAGTATAACAGAAGGAAGTCAGAGTGGAAAGAAATAGTGGTCTTAATTGTGGTCAAAATATCTAACCTTTATCTCACTTCTGCAACTTTTATAGAAACAAATGATTATGTGGATACTTTCCAGGGTAGATGCTCATGCAGGTGAGAGGTCCTGATCTTAAGCTTCATTGCTTCATGGTAAATTTGTCTTAATCTTTGGAAAACAAATATATGTTAATGGTCTTAAAGGCATTTGACAATAAAATATAGAATGATGTTGAACTTAATAATGAATTCTTTTTAGATTCCTTGCTTATTTAAAAGTTTAGGGGATGCTGGAATAGCTCAGCTGGTTGAGTGCTTGCCTTGTAATCTGTGAGGTCCGGGGTTCAATGCCCAGCCTGGCCCATGCAGACCCATATGCCGAACTTCAGTACCACTGGTAACCGCTGATTCCAATGATGAAGGTTCTTGCCCTAGCATGGTTGCTGTCCCTCACGGCCCCACATCCACCTGAGTGCAGTGAAACCATGTCACAACTAATGATATACAACTGTGGAGACTTCTCTGGGCCCTCACCCTCCTCTTGCTCTCACACTGTCTCTAAAAACAATAAAAATAAATCTTAAAAAAAACCCCAAAAACCCACTCATATATCTTTTGCTACCTATGTCAGCCACTAAAATCAACTATCAAACTGAAATAAATGTAGAGCCAGACTTTTGAATTGCTATGTCATCAGGTGTTATTCAAAGATTAACAAACAAACAAACAAAAAGTATATTAAGTCCTACTGCTCTCATTTAAAATACTGATTTTTTTCACAGATGATAAAAAGGCTTTTTGTACCATAAATACAAAAAATGTAATATTATTTATTTTATCCTTTAAAATATGTTATATAAAGTATGTAATCATTTATCAGTTTGTTGTACATAGATACATACATGCTGGGAAGTGTGCTGAAAAATCTTTACCAATATGATGCATAACCCAAACTATTTGGGAATCATTGAATTAGGCCTTAAGGAGCCTCAATATTTTACCCCAAAGGACTATATCTCTTTAGTTAGCCACAATTATTCCCACACCCTAAAACAAGTCTCTATATTTCCATTTTAGTGTCATTATCCAAATAACTCTTACCCCATCTTCCAACTTGAAAGATCCCCCCTTTTCTGGCTACCGGTAACTCAAATCTTGCCCAATTGAAGGACTCATTCTTCAAACACTCTGTTGGCTTCTTCAGTTTTCAGAGTCCTCTCATTTTGTTAAATGAATAGTACTTACTATTGTTAACAGGTCCCTAGCACCAACTGATAGCATACTTTAAGGCACCTCTTCTCTTGTATCACTTCTTTTAATGCGTATATATCTTATTTTCCACCTTCTCAAAGGCAAAACCTCTTTCTTACACTTTTGTATCCCCATCGTACCTAACACAAGTCTATGCAACTAATCCTCTATGAAGATTTGTGGAATAAATACCTTTTATTTATTTATTTATTTTGGAAAAAGACATCAAGTAAATGGGGGCTATCTTTGGAGTTCACAAAATTCTCTGTCAGGGGAGGGTGTGTGTGTGAAGGCAGTCATAATGGCAACTTTTTCTTGCAAGTGATGCAGTGGGAAAAAGTTCTTCCCTTTACACGTCTCTCCCATGCTGAAAATCTAGTCCTCACGATGAGTAAGTAAGTAGTATACACTAGAATCTCAAACTATGACATTAAAGGTAAAGAATAGCTTTGTTTAGTTTCATAATGTGTTTAATATATTCTCTTTCCCAAACTAGATGTTTTTATCTTTTCAGCAACTTACTTTTCTGCCTTATTTATCATAAGATTGTGTTCACTAACAATGGCAAATGGCAGGGTAAGGGTGTATCTGCCCATCTCATGCTAGTTTGGCATCTCTGTAGAAAGAAAACAAACTGATAACAAAAAAATCCTGATTCTTTTTTGAGTATAATTGTGGTCGCTCCTTTCAGTTTTGCCTTTCTGGAAGTGCACGTTCATTGTCCCTCTAAAGCTGTTTATTTATTTATTTATTTATTTTTTCTGTCCTTCTTGCTTAGCAGCCCTCCAGAATCAAGTAATTACTCACTCTAGAAGTGTGAGATAGTTGGGAACTGCATTTAAACAGATTATTGAAAGCCATTGTCTGTGCTGTAACCAGGTTTATGATGTCTTTTCATCTTGACACATGCTGACATCTCAAGCGTCTAATTAGTTGCCAATCAGGGTAAAAAGATCAGAATTAGTAGCATAGTGCCTGGAATTACTGTGTGGATATATATGCAAATTACCTGGGTAAATATAAGAATCTGTAGTTTAGAGAATAAAAGGCTATATTAATCTAGAATTATCAAACACTAGTAAAAGTAGTATTGACCTTGTCATGATGCCAGACAAAATAATACTGTGATCTAGAGCCCAGATTTCCTGAACGCTGGTAAAACATGCTGGCTCTGACTGGGCTAGTTCCACTTGAATCACAGAGAGTGGAAAGAACCAGGCCTACACGAACCTGAAAGTGTCTGGGGTCCCAAGCCCATGAGATCAGGACAAGCTCTACCCTGTGCCACCCACCTTTTCCCATCTGTATCCATCTCCTACTGTTTTATCAGATGCTCCAGATGGAGCTTCCTGTGCAATTGTTCATTATTATTATTATTTTTATCTTTTCACCCGTAATGTCTCTAAATCCCCTGGCACTGAAACTGTTGTCTTTGTTGGAAAGAGATGATAGCCTTCTGAGATGGTGATGGTGGCATTTCTTTGTGAGCTCTCAGGAGCAATGTGGATACTATTTAAGTTTTTAAAAAATAATTATTATGTTCTGACACTTTTAAAAAAGTGAATTTCTTTGTAATTAGTTCTAGTGTTTAGGATTGCTTTGAAATTCACTAGGGTTTTTCCTTAAAAAAGAAAAAAGAGAGAGAAGAGATTCAGCTTGTTTTCTTTACTTGATATCTGTTGGGATGGAAAACTATAGAAATGTAAGCTATAATTAATCTGCCCCTTCTCCAGACTCATGTCGACAGGGACTCTAAAATGTGTATTAGCTAACAGTGTGTCTTGGCTCAAAGGAAGATGCAAATTATTATTATTATTTTTTATTGTTATTGAAAGAGAGAGAGAGAGAGAGACAGAGACAGAGACAGAGACAGAGAGAAAGGGGAGTGCCTAGAGCAGTCTCCATAGTTGCACATCATTTGTTTTTCCACATAGTTTCATTCCACAGGTGGATGAGGGGCTGCGCAGGGCAGGAGCTGGGCCAGATGAGAACCGAACTGGGGGCACGCCCCAGTTCAGCATATGGGTCTGCATGGGCCAGGGCCGGGATTCGATCCTTGGTCCCCAGGGCTGCAAAGTGAGCGCTTAACCCACTGAGCCATCCCGACTTCCCCACAAAATTATTTTTAAGTATGTACCTTAAATTTGCCCAAATCCTGTCTATTTTCATGGGAATAGAACATGACATCCTGTGTCTGAGGCTCCTATTCATTTTAGCAGTTGCAAGCAGGTTCAGCTGAATGGATGCTACCTCCATACCTAAGGGGTCTCTCTAAGTGGTTTGTATAGCAAGGGTGAGGAGTGGGTGTGGTTCTGTCTGGATATGGAGGGATAGATCTTGCAGATTTCCTCCAAAGCTCCACATTCCCTAATATCACCTTGATGACTGCTATCTCTGCAATTGCTTTATAGGTATTTCCTAGTAAGAGGAAGAGAAAGTCATCATGTCTTGCCCCATTGTGGCTTTACCAGCTGTGTGCTTCGTTGGAAGTTTTGAGTAGTACCTCCTTTGCTGATGTTGCTTCACAGCTAGTATTGACAGGCTCCAAACAATCCAGACATCATGATGTCTACTACCATTGTCCTCTGCATGGCTATCACCATGTTGGCCACTGCACTGGGCAAGAAAGAGGTTGCTCAAGGAAACTCCAATGCACATGGACATGTGGAGAGTATAGAAGGAACTACAAGCTCTGGACACCGTAGGAATAGACAAGGCTTTAGCTTTTCGCTGCGTATCAGCTAATATAAGTGTGTTTGGTGAATTTCCATGTTTACCTGGGTGATATTTGTGGAAATTTGTATTTGATTGTGAATCTTCAGTCTTTGTTCTGTTTGCTTTTCAGTTTTCAAGAATTCTACTGATATATCTTCCACCTCAGTAATTCTTTCCTCAACCATATTAGTCTACTATTAATTTTTTTAATTTTATTTATTTATTTTTTATTTTTTTATTTTTGATGAGAGAGCGAGAGAGAGACAGAGAGAGAGAGAGAGAGAGAGAAAGAGAGAAATACAGAGACAGAGAGAGAACTGAACTGGGGGAGCTCCCAGTTCAGCATATGGTTCCGCACGGGCCAGGGCTGGGATTTGATCCCCTGTCCCTGGCGCTGCAAAGTGAGCGCTTAACCCACTGAGCCATCCCAGCTTCCCCTAGTCTACTATTAATAATAAGCTCATTAAAGGCATTCTTTGTTTCTGTTACTTTGTTTTTGATCCCTAGTATTTCTTTTGGTGCTTTTCTTAATATTTCCATTTCTCTTCTTTCACTGCCCATCTGTTCTTGCATGCTGTCTACTTTATCCACTGGAGCCCTTAGCATATTAATTGTAGGTATTTTAAATTTCTGGTCTGATAATTCCAAGATTCTTGCCATGTCTGGTTCTGATGATTGCTCTGGCTCTACAAATTCTGTTTGCTTTTTTGGTATGCCTTGTAATTTTGTCTTGCTAGCTGGATGAACCATTAAAATAAATTTCTAAAGTGTGTCCCAAAATTCATGCAAGATTTGAATTTTGCATCATTTGTGCAGTAAAGTGTTGCTAATGAAAAAAAAAAAGTGCTACAGCTGACAGTTTAGGGTTATTAAAAATGGAGAGCTACATGAAAGAACAACGCATTTTTATTGTTGAACAATGAAAATTTACAAGTTTTAATTATAAACCTGTGTTTTCTATCAAAATTACTTCTTGCATGAATTTTGGGACACCCTTATAAAATAGGCTTTTAGTAATGTGATGGTGAGGTGTGGGGGAGGGTAAGTGTTTTATAGTCTATGAGTAGGCCTCAGTCTTTTAGTGAGCTTCTTCCTCTGGACTGTGAACTTTGTAAGTGTTTGTCTGTTTTTGTTTCTCCTCTTAGGTGGGACATGATGACTTGAGTTGGGTATTTCTTTCATTCCAAGAAAGTTAGGTTCTGATAATACCCCAACAGGTTAGGCTCTAGTAACCTAGTTCCTCTTGAGGGCAGGTCTTATTAAGAAGGACAGAGTAGAAAAGATATATGCACTTCCATGTTCATTGCAGCATTATTTACAATAGCCAAGATATGGAAACAAGTGTTCATTGATGGATGAATGGATAAAGAAAATGTGGTATACATGCACAGTGGAGTATTATTCAGCCATAAAAAAGAATGAAATCCTGTCATTTGTGACACATGGATGAAACTTGAAGGCATTATATTAAGTGAAATAAGTCAGAGAAAGACAAATAATCATACAATCTCACTTATATGTGGAATAAAAACCAAAACCAAAACAAAACAAAACAAAACAAAAAAACCAAACCAAACCATCAAGCTCTTAGATACAGAGAACAAATTGGTGATTGTCAGAGGTGGGAGGTGCAGGGTGGGAAAAGTAGGTAAAGGGGTCAAAAGATAAAAACTTCCAGTTATAAGATACGTAAGTCATGGGGATGTAATGTACAACATGGTGACTGTAGTTAATTATACTCTATTGCATATTTGAAAGTTGCTAAGAGAGTAAATCTTAAAGGTTCTCATCATAAGAAAAAGATTCTGTAACTGTGTGCTGATGGATTTTAACTACACTTATTGTGGTAATCATTTTGCAACATGTGCAAATATTGAGTCATTATTTTGTATACCTAAGACTAATATAACATTGGATATAAATTATACTTCAGCTTTAAAATAAGAACAATAACAGAGTGGTTTAACTACCATATTTCAAAATTTTTTTTTTTTTTGAGGAAAGGTGAGAAAGAGAAAGGGAGAGGGCCCAGAACAGTCTCCACAGTTGTACCTTATTCTTTTTTTTTTTTTTTTTTTTGACATAGGTTCATTCCACACTGATGGATATGAGGTTGCATGGGGCAGAAGTGAACTGGGGCCTTCCCGCGTGGGAGGCGAGAACCTTTGCCGCCATCTTGGTGGTTACCAGTTGCACATTGCAGTTCAGCATGTGGGTTTGCAGGGACCAGGGCTGTGATTTGGTCCCTGGACCTCAGTGTTATAAGGCAAGCGCTCAACCTGTTGAGCTATCGTGGCGTCCCCTCAAAATGGTTTCTTTTTCTCTCCTCCTGCTGGAAACACATGGAGATTTCTCTTGATATTTACTATGGGGATCTCATTGAACTCTTGGAGGTAAATCTCACACTACTGTGGGAATTCCTTTGATAGGATCCCCTAAAATCTTGAGCTCTCAGAGTTGTCTGCAGTGAGCCTCTAGCTCAAGCTTGTCCAACCTGCGGTCTGTGGGCCACATGCGGCCTAGGACAGCTTTGAATGTGGCTCAACACAAATTGGTAAAGTTTCTTAAATCATTAAGATATTTTTTTGCAACTTTTTTTTTGTTGTTGTTCATCAGCTATCATTAGTGTCAGTGTATTTTATGTGGAGCCCAAGACACTTCTTCTTTCAATGTGACCCAGGGAAGCCAAAAGATTGGACACCCCCACTCTAACGCAATTGCAGTTCAGGTTTTTTTATCTTGGTGCTGGTTCTCACAGTAGTTTCCTTGGTGTCTCGGCTCTAGTAAATTGTTATTTTCTATATTTTCCAGTTAGTCTTTCCAGCTTTGGGGGCACCCGTTTTCTGTGTCTTTCCCTTATCTATAGGTCCAAAAAGCGTTGTTGGTTTTTTTCCCCAATCTGTTCAGCATTTTAGTTGTTGTTAAGAAGTCGTGACTTCCAAGCCCCTTGGAAAACCTGCTCCCGATTCTTCAACTTGGCTGTGACTCAGCAAAGACGGTATGATACTGCCCCACGTGGTCATCTTCCAAGCTGGCTCACTCACATGCAAATTGGTACTCAGCTGGGGCAACCAGCCAAGGACATCTTGGTTAGCAGGTTCCTTTCCATGTGGTCTCTCCATGTGGCCAGTCTGGGCTTCCTCACAGCAAAGAGATCCAGGGTAGTCAGGTTTTTTTGTATTTTGGCTGTCTTCCCCCAAAGTGCAAAAGCAGAAGCTGTCAGACCTTTTTAAGGCTTAGTTCTAGATCTAGCACAGCATCACTTCTCTGCTAGGTGGCAGGGAAGCTCGGATTCAAGTGGAGAGTCTACACAAAGATGTGAATACATACGAGGAAAGGTGATTCATTGGGAGCTATCCATGGAATAGTCTTCTAGTTTGGTTCCCTGGTTCTAGTGGCTGTCTCTGCCTTGATACTCCTATTCTTAATTTGGTACCCCCATGATTCAAAGTTTTACCCCCTGCCTTCTTCTTGCCAGGATTTTTAAGGACTGAAGTCCTACTTTCCAAAGTCTGTCCTCATGGAAGCTACCAAATGCCTTGCTTTGCCTTGTCAGCATGGCCACTGATTTCCCCCATGAAGTATCCCAGAGGCTGCCTATAAGATCTCCTGGGCCATTACTATGTTCCTAACAATCAAAAAGAGGCCTGATGAAGTCGTGGAATCAACCAATGTGTCCTCTGATAGATGACTGGATAAAGAAGTTGTGGTACATTTATACAATGGAATACTACTCAGCAATAAGAAAAGAAAATACAGCAATTCGTGACAACATGGACGGACCTTGAAAACATCTTATTAAGTGAAATAAATCAGACTGAAAGAATCAGGAAATATATGATCTCACTCATAGGTGGACTATAAAACTGAAAGGAACAAAGAAACAAAAACTCATGGACAGTCAATAGTTTAGTGGCTACCTGAGAGTAAGGGGGAGGTGGGTGGGAGAGCTGTAGGGAGGAGTAGGGAGGGGGTATCGAATATATCATGGAAAGAGAGCTGATTCTGGGTGGTGAGCACATAATGCCATGTATAGACAATGTAATGTAGAATTGTACACCTGGACACAATGTAATTGTTATCAATCAATGTTACCCCAATAAAATTACCGGTAACAATAAAAAAATTTACAAACATCTTTATTGAAATTTTAATGTGTAAACAACAATAGTGATAATCACTATCTTAAGATACATAAGTATGTAAGTATAGATGTTTCAATGAATAAATTACTGGCATCATTTAAAAACAAAAAGAAGAGACCTGATGCATGTAGGGGTATGAAACTGTGTGCCAGGGAGTTTGGGCAATTTGGGAGAGAAGCACAGATCGTCTTCACTGACAGTAGGTTTTATTAAAAAACACAGATTAAAAAATTCTCATTCCAATCATTATTTTTTATGTAAAGTTTTTATATAAAAGCAAATATGAATATGTCATAGAATAAATGTGGCTCTATTGAATCTTTAAGCTAGAACACAAGGACATTTAAGGCTTAGTAAGCTGCTTCAAGCTATGCCCCAGGACTCCTGGAGGCATACATGTATTTTCATGTCACTGTAGGCTTGTTCAGGTTTTGTCCTCAGAGACTTTTCTTCTCATCTTGCTTATGCCGCCATCCACCCAGGTCCAGATTAGACTATATTATGGTCTGGTCCCTGACTGGCATACTTTTGATGCTGTTGTCTATAACAGCTTCCTTGTAAAGGGAGAAAATGTTCTGTGGAGGTGGAGGAAAAGTACATTGTTTCTTTATACCCTTTCTGGGACCCAAATCCTGTTCTAAATTTTGCTCCATGGAAATCAAACCTTGCTGCCTGCTTAGTGTACCTCCCTCCTCCACACTTGCTTTCCCAGCCTCTCAATACCACTGATAGAGAATTCTCAATCAATACAGTACTGGATTGTATTACTTTGAATAGCAGCTCCAGAGACTGGAGATTTTTCTCCTCTGTTCTGTCCTTAGCATGGCTGAACGCCTCCATTAGTGCTATGGGGAACTTCAGCACTTCTTTATTTCTGATTCCTGATTTCCTGCCAAGTCCTTGAAGGCTGCACTGCCCCACAGGCTGAGTCAATTACTGTGGACCCAATGGGGAAAAAGGCTGGTGCCTAGTGAGCTTATTGGTGAGCTTTAGGCAAGCCCCAGGAATGCCAGGAAGCTTTGTCTCTGTGTGCAGCACAGGCTGAGAGAACCGGGATGAAGGGGATGATATGAGGCAGTGGATGGTGGCCAGTGCTTGCTGGGGACTATAGCTGCTGGGAGTCCATTGCTGAGGCCAATAAGCCTTTAAGTAACTCTAGATGAATAAGGTCACTCTTTGACTTGGCTCACTTCTTAGCCTAAGTCCTACGGTACTTAAATCCTGTCCCATCTTCACTAGATTGCACAGGCAATCTAGATTTTGTCTTCTTTGAGTTGTTGAGTTGTTCAAGCCTAGCCAAGCCCACCCAGACTCCTGAAAGAACTTGGTATTAGAGACCCAACAGAGATCCTAAGGATTTTTATGTTTTTCTGATTAAAATTTCAAACCCTCAGAGATTCTCTCCTAGAGTTCCCTAGTGCTGCAGAGACAGGCTTTAGGGGAACCATAAGATCTTGAGCTTCCTTTTCTTACCTATATTCCTGTTCCTTTAGATGGGTAACTTTAGATCAGGCATGTCCACCCTGCGGCCCCAGATGGCTTTAAATGCAGCCCAACACAAATTCTTAAGACATTATGAGATTTTTGTGACTTCTTAAAAAAGTTTATCAGCTATCGAAGGTGTTAGTGTATTCTTTTATTTTCTTTTGTCCAACAATTCTTCTTCCAACGTGGCCCAGGGAAGCACAGAATTTGGACCCTGCTGATTTAGAGCCTAAGGCAGCCAAGCTGCTCATGAACACAGGTCCAGGTGCTCATTGCAAACTCTGTTTTAACGCTTCTGGATCCAACATTAATGTCATTTCAGCGGTGGCATTTAGCTGGGTGCTCTGGGGCTGGGGAACTCAAATACAAAGTGTGTCCTTGATGACCCAGAAACCAGCAGAACTGAATACAAGCCCAATGTCAGTAGAGAAGAACCCTCGGACATAGCTGAATGCATTTTCTCACTAATCCTACATGGGAATGTATGTTTTGAGTTCTCTTGAGAGAGAGCCCAAGTGCACCTGCTACTTGGAACAGATTAGCACAGAGCTAATTATGGCCCTTTCGTAACCGCTGAACAGTCAGTGTTAGGGTGGGGCTGCCTATAAACCCCATCTGTGATGCACACCATCTTCTGAGGAGCCCTGAGGGAGGGGCCACCTGAGATTCTCAAGTGGACTCAAGATTCAGGTATGGTTTCACATTTTCCAGGATTAGTATGTTGTGAGAGCAAAGGTTCTGCTCTTAGACAGACTAGGTTGAAACACCAGTTTCTCCATGTACTAATTGTATAACTGTGGACAAGTTTCATAGTCACCTGAGGGGGTCTTGCTTTTCTCATTCATATGTATGTAGTAATAATAGTACCCACCTAGATGGATGTTGGGTGGGCTAAACGAGATGATGTGTCTGGCATGTAGCAAACCCTCTGTAATCCTTGAAATAATGATAACAACAACAAAAACACTAGTATTTTTTTTTAACTCAATGTAAGTCTGGCACAGTATTAAGCATATTACATGCTTTACATACAAAAAGATGTTACTATTATCTGGTTACTATTAGCTAATAAAGAATCTGAAACTTTTGCTTGAATCCAAAGCCTATATTCTTACTCTTGGCCCTTCTCTAGGTCCCGGTAGTTCTTTCCCATAAAACTATAGGAATCCTGGAGAGGAAGATAGTGTAATGACCAGTCAGGCTCCCTTACCAGTTGACTCACTGATTCCCTGAGTTCAAGTAACTCTCTGAATTAAGCTTAGATCTAGCCCAGACTTCAGTCTAATCAAGGGTACTAGGCCACAAGGCATCTTACTGCTGACTCTGCTCTGACTCTTTACCATAGTAGTGATAGAAGCCTCCATCTTGGACCCAAGTTCTGATAACTGGATCTATGTTGTATTTCTTTCTGGCCTCATCTTTTACTCCAACTTTCACCTTAGTTCCTTCAGAGTCTTCCTCCAATGATGGCCAATCCATGAGACTTTTTGATCCTGAATACTTATCTATCTAGACATTAGTCTATTCTCTGGCCATGATACCTGATTAGGCTGCTCAGCATTCTTCTTATAGTATAGAAAGTGATGCTTCCAAATGAGCTTCTAACCAGAATAGACCTACCATTCATTCATTCATTCATTCATTTAATAATATTTAGTGAACATGATTAAAAGCTCCTGATCATGTTACCCAAAAATTCTTTTTTAAAAAAAAATTTTTTTTGACAGAGAGAGAGAGAGAGAGAGAGAGAGAGAGAGAGAGAGAGAGAGAGAGAGAGAAAGAGAGAGAACTGAACTGGGGGCACTCCCCAGTTCAGCATATGGGTCCGCGTGGGCCGGGGCCAGGATTCGATCCTCGCCCCCCAGCGCTGCAAAGTGAGCACTTAACCCACTGAGCCATCCTGGCTTCCTCCCCAAAATTCTTTTAATCACCTCCTTTATGAAGCCTTCTCATAGCTTGAACGAACTGTCATTTCTCCTGAGAAACAGCTCCTTGTCTGAGACAATTTCATTCTTATTTGCTTCCTGTGTATGTCCTGGACATTCAACAATCTTAGGATAGAAAACCCTCAAGAGGTTGACACCTGCCCCACCTTGGAAACTTGAGTTTTGAGGGTAACTCACTCACCTGTTCCATCTGAAAAAAAGAAGTGGAAATGAATAAAGGTGCTGCAATGACATGTTAACACTCTCCTGTTTCTGGTTTGTTCTGCTCACAAGCTTAAAGGCAAAGAGTCTCTTAATAGGAAGTTTCATCTACAAAGTAATTTTATGAACTGGGCTCCAACACTTTACTTTGACTATCAAGGGTGGCTCCTAGCACACAGAGAAAATGCTGGGGGATTTGCTCTTTTGTTGATACTAGGCTCGAATAAAAAGGTATTTTTAATTTTTTTTTAATATTAAAATGTTCCATGAAAAAGAAAGAAAGAAGAAGTGTTCCATAGATATATTTGCCAAATTCATTTCTATATTTAACAGTGTCATAGCAGGGTTCCAAAAGATAGACTTCATGCATTATGTCAGAGTGGCCTTGGAATGACAAGCCAGGTAGTTAAGTTGATTAATGGAGGGTATGTTGAGTCACTACTTCAAATAAAACAAAGTCAGAGGGGTCAATAGTGAACTCTTTCTGGAGGCCAGTGTTATCAGCCCTATTAAAATATTAACACTATTCAATCCCTGGCTGCCTCACTAATCAATTCTTTTTTCATACTAATTTAGTTTTTAGGCCAGGCTTTTTCCAAAAGCTTGCCCAAGCAAACAAGATAAATCACAGATGGCATAACATCAAATGATGGTTATGGTTACTGTCATCTCTCTTGCGAAACTCTATGTGGGGTCTACGGGAAAGAACTTCCTTAGTAGGAAAAGAAAAGTGCAACAAAAGGCTCACTGAAACCTTCCATATTTCCAGTTTGAGAAATCAAAGCATTATTAAATACCACTCAATTCATATTATCTCCAAGGATCTATACAGTCAGTGAGCAAAGTTCTCTTGAACAAGCATATCTCAAGGTTCACCAATTATCCAAACACTATTTTCTCTGTACTGATTGTGTCCTCCCACCTTTGTCACAGTGACTCACACTTTCCTACTAGTGAAACTGGATTTTCTACTTTATGGGGAGGAAAGGAGCTGGTGGGGGATGTTGTGGGCCAGAGGAAAGGGTCCAGGTTAAAAAAAAAAATCAATGAGTCAGTGATTGATCCATCTTTCTCTGTTTAACTACATGGGACACCTAGTTGGGAGGGAAGTGGCAGTTAATCTAATTCCACAAGCTAAACTGTTTCTTTTTGGGATAGTTGAGGTGCTTGATTTTCTGTATCCCTTTTCTTGGGCTTTCTAGTAAAATCACTTTAAATGGGTTGTTTTTTAACACATCGTAGCATCTAATGGGGATAAATAAAATCTCTGTTAATGACTTTCAAAACTTACATCTCCAAGTTCTTCTTTTTGAGGTCCAGACTCCTGTATTTAGTTGCCTTGGACTTCCACTTTGAGTTGTAATAGATGTCACAAACACACTGTTTTGATTTTCCTTCCAGAACTGCTTTCCCCCTCCCCTAACTGCCTCATCTCATTACATGGCATCGTCTGCATGTCACTAAGTTGCTCAGGCCCCAAACCTAGAACTCATGCTTGTTTCATCTCTTTCTCACTTTATCACAACATGGCAATTCATTGGTTTACTTTCAAAATGTGTATCAAATATGGCCACTTTTTATCACCTCCACTACTGTCACCATAGTACAAGACACCATCAATCATCTTTCATTTGGATGATTGCAAAGACTTCTAAAGTTTTTGCCCCTTCAGTATAATCTATAGCCAAAATGATCACACAACTTCCTTGCTCAAAACTCTTGAATGACCTCTTGTTACATTTAGAAGGACATCTGAATCTCTTACCATCTCTGCAAGTCCTTTCTGATCTTTTATACTCATCTTCTGCTGCTCTTTTCTTTCATTGATTCTGCTCCAGCCACTTGGCCTCAAAATTGTCAAGATCTTCCCATCTCAGAGGTTGTGTTCTTGTTCTCTTCTCCTTTTGGTCTGTTCTTCCCTCACATGCTCACCTGGCTTTGCTCTCTCACTTCATTTGGATCTCAGCTCAAATGTCTTCACTGCTTTAGAAATGTCTTTTTGACTACTTTGCACTAAATAAATGTCTTAAAACTTTGTGTTCCCCACTTGGAATTAGATTCAAGAAACCAGGTACCTTGTCTGCCTTTCTCATGATTTGCAGCAAATACGATAGTGCCTGAGACATGTTAATGCTTAATAAAATTGACTAAAAGGGTGAATCAACTTGTATTTGTGTGACTGTGTGTGTATGTGTGTGTGAGAAGGCTGTCCGGAAAGTACCCAGCCATTTAACTCTTTTCATTATATTGACAATGACTGGATTTTTTCTGGACAGCCCTCATACACACATGCGCACGTGTGCACACGCGCATGTGCATGAGTGCGCATGCACACACACACACATTACAGGGAACTGAGCTGGAGAAAATTAGATGTATTGAAGATCAGCAATGCTCTCAAGCCAGGATTCAATGTTTGGAGACTAAAAGGAGAGTGAATAAAGAAGACAGTACGGGTTGCTTAGTTAGCTACATTTTAAACTTTTTTATCTTTTAATCAAAAGGCTTAAATTTAATCAAACTAAACAGTATGCAGATAAAAGAGTGCAAAGTATATAAGCACTACGCAGGAGAAATTGACATGTCTTGGAACCTGCTAAGGTAACCTTTCTAGGGCCATGTGGGCCATTTCTGGGCACCTATGGTATTCACACTCGCTCATGGCTCTTGATGCCCCTCTGCTTTATGAGAAAAATGCATCAGAGATGTTAGCACTGTCAGGTGTCCACCAGTGACACAGCAGAGGCTGCATCCTATTACAGAGAATTCACCAACCCGAGTCTTGGCTTCTTTGCAGCACTTTCCAGTGTTTTCCTTTTGATAATATCTAGCAGTTGGAAATCCAAGTATAGTATTCAGTTATGCCAAAGGAGTGACCAAATTTTTTTTTTTTTTTTTTTTTGAGAGAATGACATGAGGGATTGGGAATTGTGTGGGTTTTGTTGTGAACAAGAAGCCTTTCTTTTCTTCTCCAAATTTCTCCTTTAAATTCTTTTTTTTTTAATATATTTTTATTTATTTATTTTTATTTTTGACAGAGAGAGAGAGAGATAGATAGATACAGAGACAGAGAGAGAACTGAACTGGGGGAGCTCCCAGTTCAGCATATGGTTCCGCACGGGTCGGGGCCGGGGCCGGGATTCGATCCCTGGTCCCTGGCGCTGCAAAGTGAGCGCTTAACCCACTGAGCCATCCCGGCTTCCCCTCCTTTAAATTCTTTATTCTTTTATGTTTTTTCTTTCTCTTCCTCTGATCTTTCTGTCCTCTTTTCATTCTCTTCACCTCTATCTGCTGTCTCCCCAACATTCCCCGGGGTTAGTGGTTGATGACAATCAGTGAGTAATAAGCAGTCGAAGAGGTGAATTCCAAAGTCAACTGTGGGAAACCAAACCACACACCACAGTGATGCTTTTCCTTCCTTTCTCCTTGTGATTTCTCCGCTCATGAACCAAAGACGGGCTTTTCAGCCAGGCTCTATGATGGAGTGGAGCAGGAGAAAGAGGAAACAGGAAACAAATGCGGCTTGACTTAATCACACCAGCAATTCATTTGTCAGAATTCCATGTTAATTTATAGTATCGTGACACAGAACATCATATTTCAAGACACAGAATGAATCCAGTAGGACATCACGGTTTTTCAGATAGGCTCTTTCTTGAGCAGTGAGCCCTAGAGGGCATTGCAGCCATCTGTCTGCGTGATAGCCAGGAAAACAGTCGTTTTACACACCACTAAGTCAGAGTTTGTTTTGGCTGGATTCTGTGTGCCTGGTAAAGTACTGGCTGTCTGGTTGTTCTGAGGGAGGTCAGAGAACTTCCAATAAGCAGTGACTCTAGAGGGAATTAGGCTGGTTTTAAGAAAGCCCTGGGCCTGACAAAGGAGATATTCAAGTGGTCTTCCATGTTCCTCCTTGCCTTGTGCAGTTTAGATAAGCAACTAGATTCAGAGCCTTATTTTGGAATGCTGGGAGGAGACTCATACAATCACAGAACCTTAAGACTAGAAAGGACTTCAGAGGTCATTATCCACACCACTGACTAACGCTCCTTCCTTCCTTTCTTCTTCTGTGCTCTATCTGAACAGTGGCAGGAACTTCCACATCCTGAGATAGCACACTCAGTATTTCCAGTTTCATACAGGCTCTGAGTGGAGAGCTCTTCTTCCTATTGAGTCAGTAGCTCTCTTCTGCCTAAAGTCTTTCCATTGGCCCTTTTCAATGTTCTCCTGCAACTTTGTAAAACAAGTCTTAGATCAGTCTAGCAGGCAACTGGACCCTAGAAAGGAATGACTGTCCAGTAGAGGAGGGTCTTCAGTAGAAATAGCCTTACCCCTTGAAGCTGGGATGAAAGAAAGTGGTTGAAGAAAGATGTGCCATGAACTCAGTGAACTTAATCAAAATTGCATCATTCTTTTTCTTGAATTTTCTCACCATTAATTCTTTAGAAGATGGTATGGAGGCACTCTTTACTGTTATTATTAATTTAATACTAAAGGCCTAAAATAAATTCAACACTAAGAAAAAATGTTTACACACATATTTTCTGCCCCAAATGATGAAGTCATTTTTCTGGGGTCTTTTTTGATATGACTTAGGGGCATTGGTTCAAAAAGGACATAGAGATAAGACACAAGTTACCATTATCAGGGAATAGGAAACACTACATTTTATGTTAAAAGCATGCAGTGTGAGAGCATTAAATTCCTTCAGCTACTAGAGGGGAGACCTCTAAACTTCCTTAGGTGGGAGTCTGAAATTCTGCACCTACCCATAGGTGTGGAGGTATTTTCTACTTGGTTTCTCACTATTGATTAGTTCAACAATGTGTAGTAAGTGCCCATCACAAGTCAGGCACTGTGCTCCCAAGTGGGGAGAGGGGAGAAAGGCGAGGTTCTCTTCTTACGTTCTGAGGCTTCACTTGGAACTCGTTTTATCAATTCAGCTGCTAGGATGGGAGGAGAGGTGCTGTTCCCTAATGGATTTTCTCTTCTTAGCTCCATGAAAATGTAGGTGGGGCCAGAGTTTTACTGGCCTACTTGCAAAGATGTCATTATTTTTTGATTTATCAAATGGAGCTCCTAAATCCAATGAGCCACTTGGCTTAAATTAATCATCAATACATTTAAGTGTGAATTTTAGTATATATTGATATTACCTGTTTATAAATACTTATCTGTAGTATATGTTCACAAAACCATTTTAATGCTTCAATACCCCTTATTTTGTGGTTGAAAAGAGAATACATTGTTAATCTTGAGTATTGTTAAAGAAATAAATGTTGTGCTCTGACAATCCTCAGAGTGTTCAAGCAGTAAGTTTCTATACACAATGCTGTTGCCCAGGGATACAGACAGCATCTGGGAACAGAGAAACCAAACTCGGGTTTGGCTGTGGGTGAAGCAGGGGAGTTGCCACCAGGTTCTGGGAGAACCAAGAAACCATGTGGTAAGATGTGGCTGGGAAAGCAGATGCCTTTCTTATAAATGGAGATGGTTTACAAGTTGCCTTCCTCTGGGAACTGATGTTTTGGTTCAGCCAGAAATAGTGGTGTGTAAACACCCTGATCCTCCCAAGTGCAGGCAAGAGAACTGAGCCACTAAATACACAGACCCTTTTTTTATTCCACAGAAGACAAATGAAAGCTCGGTTAAGTGTATTACCTAAATGGAAAGGTTCTTTCAATTTGCAAAATGCTATAAAGTTCCTGCCATTCAGCAAGACTAACAACAACAAAAAAACAATTTAAAAATGAAATCCTTTGCCTTAGCCCATCAACTGCTTCTGACTAACAACTCTTCAAATAAGTGTGTGGAGACGGGAATAGGAGAAGTGCAGGTCAGGGTGTGTTGAAGCTCACAACCTGAATCTCCCTTCAGCAGCTTGCTTTGCCCTTTAGGTTGCTCAGTGTTCGGGAACTACCCTCTCTGTGGCTTTAGTTGACCATGCCTTTTCCATCTTGTGTTTTTCTTCTATCTTCTCATAAATCTAAAGGAATCTGGAGATGATGGTAGAAGAGTTGTTGAGTGACCAGGGTTGTTGGAGGAGAAATATCTTGCTGCTTGAAGAGTATTGCCCGAGATTGTTCTTACATGATTTAATCTCATTCCTGATTCTCGGGAGATGAGGATATCTTGGTCACATGAAGTCATTCACATTAGTGTGTCTAAAAAACTGAAATTTTAACTATGTTAAAATGAGGAGAAAAGATGTTTGTACGAGAGAGGGTGCAGTAAAAAATTATCACAGGAGCACCTGGTCCTCCAATGTACAATCAATAAAGAATTTGGGCAAGTTAGTTAACAATTAGGGTTAATAGGATTGGAAAATCATTTTGAAAACGTGTATTGGGCTTAGTTACAAGGATAGAGAATAATAAGTATTATAAATACTAACACCCTGTGGTAAAATAGAAATGCTAAAATACATTAATGACAAAGGTAGGAGGACAAAACTCAGTATGGTGTATGTTATAGATTAAGAAGAAACTAGAAAAGTGATTTCAGATAATAGATCACTTATTATTTTTTATATTTGTCAAGCAAACTGTGATTATTCATGCTATGGAAGAGATTAATCTATAAGTTGTTTTTTTTAATGAAAAAACAACAACAACAGATATCAGCCAGAATTTATTTCATTCTTACAAACTGCCAATGACTGGAGTATAGCCTAAAATTTTAAACTGGATTGAAACCCACTTATGGGCCACAAAATCAATTCAGTGGGTAACAATGAGCTTTTGGAAATAGAATAGAAACTATCAGAATGGGTTTCATAAGATAAGAGAACTTACTGTTTTGTGATACTGGTTTTTATTGTGTGTGTGTGCCTGTGCGTGTGTGCATGTGTGTGCATGCGTGTGTACAGTGGGTCTGTGGTTAAAAATGTTGGAAAGCCACCAACCCAGTTGACTTCTCATGAATCCTTCTAATCCCAGTATATAACAAGTGTATGTTAAACAAGTTGAAAAGAAAAACAAAAACAAGTTGAGTTGTATAGGTAGAAATCATTTTGTAGGGAGTACTTCCATCTGGGAATAGCACTAGTTTCTATTGAATGGAATTTGATTTAATGTATTTCCACTTTAGACTGCAAAAAAGGAGCATTTAATTATTAAAGCACCATCAGTTTCAACTTCAAGGCAGTCCAAAAATATGGAGCTGGTAAACATAATTAAGGGAAAGCTCAATTATGTGAAAATATTTTTTCTATATATCTCTTGTATACCTCTCTATGAGTTTATTAGAATTATCCAACTAAATTGAGGGTATTTTAAGTGCATGAATTAGAATAAATGTCTATGATGTTTTTTAAGTTTGTTTGGTATTATAGGTATTGAAAATGTTTCTTTGTACTTCTTGGTTATATATATATATATATATATACATATACACACACACAGCGATCCCTTGTTTTTCGCGGTTAATGGGGACCAGAACCTTCCGCAAAAGCTGAAAAACCGCGAAGTAGGATTTGCCCCTAGGAATTTTCGTGTATGCGGGTACAAGAATGTTTTAAATATGTAAACAGTATTCATACTTTACTCATTTAAGACAAAAATTACAACAGTATCCGTATTTACTTAAACGTGTCAGTGCTAATTAATAAGGTTCATTACAAAACCTTATACAGTAATAAACATGAATCAACATTGCTTTCTGAGAGAGGCGAAGAGTCTTGTGTTGGTGGCGGAGGAGAGGCTCTCACTTGACTCGTAGAAGCTTTAGGCTCACTCGGAGCCTCTTCTGCTGGAGGCGCTGACGGTAGAGCCGGGGGCTTTGATCATATCTAAAAGTTTCACTTTTTCGCTGATGGTCATCATCTTCTTCCTCTTGGGCGCCCCGGAGGAAGCTTTCGCAGGGGCACAGCGCTTAGGCGGCATTATAAGGGCTTAATTAATAAAAAAAGTGATCGCTTAAACAAAACAGGTTATCGCCAACACAACACTAAAATACAGTATGCGAGACAGTCAACATCATGGACAAGACTGG
>PVKE010015583.1:0-33240 GCA_004027555.1 Craseonycteris thonglongyai
CTCCCTCCTCCTGTCCTCCCTCCCCCCTCCCCCCTTACCCTCAGGTAACCACCGAACTATTGAGTGTGTCCATAAGCTTTTGTTTCTTTGTAACTTTCAGTTTTATATTCCACCTATAAGTGAGGTCATATGTTTATTGATTCTTTCAGTCTGGATAGTCACTTTAAAACAATGCTTTTTAAGAAATTAATAAACTTGATTACCTTTTTAATAAAAAAAATACAGAACACTTTGTGGATCTGTGAGTCCTCCTTGTACAGGAGCCATGCACATGTTCTCTGTGACATTCCGGTCACTATAAGTGCTGCAGCGAGCCCAGAAAAGCTTATATTTTGAGGGAGTCAGGGTGGCACATGTGAGGAAAAAATATATTGTGACTCTCAAGAGCATTAAGATTTGGTGAGTAGTTTTAATAATAATATAAATATAATATATGGATCCCCCAAATGGGCTCTTGTACCTATTTCAAATAATGGATATGATAGGGCATCAATATTTTAAGCATTTCAATTTACCTTTGGCTGTATAGGAGGATAATATAGTGGGTAAATTAAAGGCAAAGCCGGTATCTTTGAAGTAGATTTAGTTAGTAGTTCATGTAATCTTTTCTCTTTGTTTACTGAGGTTGAATGACAGTGATTATAATTTGTGGTTCTCTTTGCCATCAACAGGGAGGTGTGTAGACAGTTGTTTTCTGTGAGTTGTTAGGTATCCCTCAGAAGCTTCTAGCATCCTGGTCCTGACTGAGGAGGTCCCCAACCATTATGGTGGGGACTTGATGAGCATGAATGCTGTTCAGATCTTTGTAGACTTCCTCTCGGTTCATCGGGATTCAAAGGAAAAATTGTGGGCAATTTTGATGTCTAAACTTTGTTTCCTATAACCTCCTCTATACGCTATTCCCAGAACCCCAACTCTCTCTTTCCTTTTTCCATTACCCCTTTCTTTTTTTCTTTCTCTTTCTTCCCCTTCCCTGCTTGCTCCCTTGACTACTCTTTTTTTTTTTTTGTCATTTAAAACAGTTGGTGTCTGCAGAAAATAACATGCTAGAAATGAGCTGACTGCCAATATAAGAAGATTTATTGCAACTGAGAAAGGATGTTATGAGACATTGCACATATTAATCTTTTCATTTTTGTCTGCAAAAACCTGGATTGGGCTGACTTTCCTTTATGTGCTTTTCAAGAGCTGCGGACAGATTTGGGGGTTGATAGAGATTTACAGCTTGAGTGTCTAGGATCTCAGATCTGGTCTGCAATGGTGGCTTCTCGTTCCAAGCCACGGGCACTGTGTCCTTTAAGATACCGTTCTGCGGGGCTGGCTTGGGAGAGGTTTGTCACGCTGCTCTTTGCAAACAAGCTGCTGGGCCAGGGAAGTTTTCAGTAAAGAACAGTGCAGGTTTAGGGATGGTTTCTTGAAGTTTTCCTGAAATCACCAATAATGAGTTGCCGGCTTTCATAGCTCTTTTTATAGATCTTGCAGCAGCTGGATCAAACTCTAACGAAGATGTTTGCATCTGACAGTGGCGGGCCTGCACATTCCTGTCCCACTTTCCCAGTGCACAAATGCATTTCATTTGGGAACATGAAAGGCATATTTAGTGACAACGGATGGTTCTTTGTTTTTTAATTCCCAATAATGTTCTTGGTAAGTGCTTTTGTTAACATTTTTGCATTATACAATAGGTGACACAGGAAGATAATCGGTGTGCTGAAAGCCATTAAAGAGTTTCTACCCAACTTGTTCTGCCGATTAAATGAATCCGTTTGGCGCAGAAGCCCATTAGCATCTTTGCAGCGAAACGATTGTGGAAATAGGTTATTCACGGGGCCCATGCGTCTTCCCCCGGCTGCAATAAGACGTATCTTCGAGATTGGAGAAAAGGAATGAGCCATTTTTCTCCCCTCGGAACTGTAAACAGAAGTAAAACTATTAATAGATGCCGTAGTTAATCCCAAGAAGCTGCAACGAAGAGATTAAATAATGTCATGAAGAGAGAAAGCTGGAATGGAAGGAGGGGGTAGTGGGGGGGGGGGCAGTTCCCTGGTCACTGAGCTGTATTAGACAAGGACGGACTGAAGGACTTGGGCTGATCATAGGACTGACAGTGGGATAACAAGGGATTCCTGTTTTCAGCAAAGTATCACTCCATCTATTTCCTGAGATTCATTTTAATGGGAAGACTTACATTGTCGTTTTTATGTAGCAGTCAAGAAGATTTTCAATGAGGCTTGAATGCCATGGTAATGCAGCCAGCTTAAAGAGGGACAAATGGACTCAGTGAGCAAAAACCTGTGTGTTTCGTGATTAAAGAATAACAACAGAGAACTGGGACGCTTTGGGGTGAGCTCCCAATTTGAGATGAGGCCCGCGTTTTATGGCCAGGCAAACTGTATTACAACAAGAAAGATTGGAACGTTATTAAATCTTGGACCCAGCATACCAGATATAACTCCACATCCCCAAGTTTTATTCCTACTAACAATCCTGGACTTTTGTTCATCCTCTTCAATGAATATATGTTGACTGAGAGACAATCTGATTAGCAGTTCTGCTAAGGGGCGTCCCATGTTTTTGAATCTTTACATAAACTATAAGGTTGGCATTATTGGTACCATTTAGAGCTACTTGCGCAATGTGTGGCCCATGGATACATCATCATCATCATTGTCATCATCATCATCTCTATCTCATCATCATCATTGACTTGGATCCTTATTAGAAAAGAATTCTCTGGCCCTACACCAAATCTGATACATTGGAATCTCCAAGGGTGGGCCCCAGGAATGTCTTCTTTTTATTATTATTATTAAATTTATTAGGCTAACATTGGTTAGTAAAATTACATAGGTTTCAGTGTACATTTCTATAATACATCATCTATCTATGTACTGCATTGTGTGTTCATCATCCAGAGTCAATTCTCCCTTCATCACCATGTATTTGGGGGAAGCTGGGATGGCTCAGTGGGTTGAGCACTCAACCCACTCAACCCACTCAGTGGGTTGCCCGGAAACTGAGGATTGAATCCTGGCCCCGGCCCGTGCGAACCCATATGCTGAACTGGGGAGTGCCCCCAGTTCAGTTCTCTCTCTGTCTCTGTATCTCTCTCTCTCTGTCAAACAACAACAACAACAAACAAAACAAAAACCAAAACCATATATTTGACTCTCTCTCCCTCCTCTACCACCCTCCAAGCCCCCTTACCATCTGATAAACACTAAAATATTGACCGTGTCCATGAGTTTTAGTTTCTTTATTTATCTTACTCCTTTGTTGCTTTCAGTTTTATGTCCCACATATGAGTGAGGTCATGTTGTTCTTGGCTTTTTCTGTCTGACTTATTTCACTTAGCAGGATCATCTCAAGATCCACCCAGGAAGGTGTCCTAACAAGCTCAAAGGGTAAGTTTTATGCCCACTCACGTTGCAGGAGCAAAGTTTTATAGCTGAGAAATCTGCAGCTATGCATGTTTTGGGTGCTGTGTTAAGATACCCCATCATCAGAGAAACAGGATTTCATCTTATGTCCCAAGCTGGGATCTGTTATCGGATCATTGTATTACCTGGTCATCCCCTCCTGGGATCAGGAACACATGTCCCTGAAAAGGGTCTTTCGTTACGGATTGTGACCGAGGAGGCTTTGAATCTGTGACTGATTTCAGCTATTTCTTCTTGGCCAGAACATAAGTTCTCTTGTCTTTGCCAATGTGCCTGCTTTCTGACAGAAGATGGACTGACCCCTTTGCTGATGTGTAGAGACGAGAAGAACTAAGAGTATCTGGCAGGTGGGCCAAGGAGTGAGAATGTGTGGAGCTCATCTCTTTCATCTACTGAAACTCCGTGGAGAGGCCTGAATGTGGTCCCTTTCTCTGCATTCTTACACCTATTAAGTTCCTGGGGGGAAAGAATGGCTCCTGGCATGGTATGGAGTGAACCAAGTTTATTTGTGAATTGACCTTGTTCAAGGAATTAATTGGGTGCATGAGCGTACAGACCAGCACACGGGGAAAGAGGTTTAGTGACGTCATGCCCTATGGACTATCACTCTCTGTGATGGAATAATTAGCTCAGGCCTTTGGTCTTTGGGCTGCATTGAACTCTTAGAAGCCCCTGGGTGCTCATGAGGTTATGACTGCTTCTACTGTCATCATTTTGCTTTGTCTTCATCCATTTTTTTTTCATTTTTAACTTTTTTCTTGATAGCTTTTGGAAGGCCTGAGCCAAAGCTGTGAACTATAGGTATTATTTACTCAATAAAGACAGGCTTCTGAAACAAAATTAATGCCATTGTTTGGCAGCTGATGTGACTGAAGGGCTTCAAGGAGGGAGTGTATTACAGGAGAGAACCTCTAGCATCTTACAGACTGAGGTTCCTACCCTGGGTCTGCCACTTGCTCGTTTGTATGTCCTTGAGCTTGTTACTTTTAACCTCTCTGAATCATAGTTTCCTTATGTAAAATATGGAGTGTTTTGTATTTCACAGAGTGACTGTGTGGTTTAAACATGGGGCCACTATACATTCAATTTGCCCAGGAGCATCTAGGTTTTTATGTTTATTTGTTATTTTATTTTTATTTTATTGTTTGAGAGAAGGTGAGAGAGAAAGAGAGAGAGAGAGAGAGAGAGAGAGAGAGAGAGAGAGAGAGAAGGGGGAGGGCCCAGAGTAGTGTCCATAGTTGTACGTCATTAGTTGTGACATGGTTTCGTTCCACACAGGTGGATGTGGGGCAGCTTGGGGCGGGAACTTAACTGGGGGCCTCCTGCATGGGAGGCAAAAACCTTCACTGTTGAGCCATCCCAGTGGTTACCAACTATGCCACAGGTTAGCATATGGGTTGGCATGGGCCTGGGCCAGGAATTGAACCCCGGACTTTGCTATTGTGAGGCAAGCACTCAACTGCTGGGCTATCCCAGCGTCTCCCAGGTTTCTATGTTTGATGTAATTACATATAGCAGTTCCTTTCACTTTGAGAGTTTCCTGATGTGGATGACAGATTATATAGTTACACTAAGTAAATAAGACACTGGATATAATGTGCTGTGCCCCACCGGTAGTCAGTAAATTAGAGCTATTGTTGGAAATACTGTGTCTGGAGCCAGGTGTATCTCCTCACGAAACCAGACTCAGTTTTCCTCCCTGGAAATGACCATGGAAACATGCCGGCTGCCTGTCTGTACTAGAGGGTCTGACGAGCCTGTGCATCCCTCTGTCCCTCCTTTAACAAGAGCCTGGGGAAAAACTCCCTGCTCACTTCTGCAGGATTGAGTGTCGCAGTCACCAAAGGATGAATAAGCTATTGGGATAGCATTTTGGAGCTTTTATTGTTTTAATTTTTCAATTAAAAAAAAAGGTTTATTGTTTCTGACAGAGACAGAGAGAGACAGAGAGAGAAATACAGAGAAAAGGGGGAGGGCCCAGAGCAGTCTCCATAGTCGCACATAGTCAGTTTTCAACATGGTTTTATTCCACACAGGTGGGTGGGGGATGCTCAGGGTGAGAACTGGGCTGGGGGCCTCCTACATGGGAGGCACGTCCCCTCAAGCCAGGGGCCAAATAGAGGGGTAAGAATCAAACTGGAAGCCTCCTGCATGGGAAGCACACCCCAGTTCAGCATATGGGTCCACACGGGTCGGGGCCAGGACTCAATCCTTGGTCCCTGGGGCTGCAAAGCAAGTGCTTAACTCGCTGAGCCCTGGCTTCCCCTGTTTTGGAGCTTTTAGATAAGAGCTTATGATCCGGAATAAAGTACAGGAGATGCTTGGTTAACCGGCATCCATGGGGGTTGGTATATTCTGGATCAGTGTAAGTAGACTCTCTGTTAACTGGAGCTCAAGCAACCGGTAGTGAGTTGCTTGAGCTCCGATTAATGGAGAGGCTATGGTATATTATAGTTCTGAGAACCCGTTGAATGCCAGGTGCTCCAAATCTGTGAACACAAAGGGGGCATTTGTAGTTCCACCTGACAAATATGGGGTTCAGACTTTGAGAAGAAATAGATATTTTTAAAAATATATTATTTATTTATTTATTTATTTATTTATTTATTTTTGACAGAGAGAGAGAGAGAGAGAGATACAGAGACAGAGAGAGAACTGAACTGGGGGCACTCCCCAGTTCAGTATATGGTTCCGCACGGGCCGGGGCCGGGATTCGATCCTCGGTCCCCGGCGCTGCAAAGCGAGCGCTTAACCCACTGAGCCATCCCGGCTTCCCCAAGAAAAAATATTTTTAAGGTCATAAAAATACATTTGAGAAGAGGAGAAGCTTGCAGTTCTACTCTTGTTTTTCTGTCTCCTAGGCTCCTTCTACCACACGGCTCAAATGTCGATAATGAGGACAAGTTCTAATGTCACCGGAAGTGGTAAGCAGTACTGATCAGGTGACTACCATTCTTGGCTTTCTGGCTTTGATAGTGGAGTAGAAACACTCTGTCTCCAGGAGGCAGGCTATTTCTAAAACCAACCTGCCCCTTCTTTGATCTTAATGTTTTTCCCTTATATACCCATCATTGATACGGCTTTTCATAGGCCACTGAGTATCCTCGGAAATAACTGCTGCTATCCTCCCATACGTTTCCAAATCAAGATTATTTGAAAGCAGCTGGTTTGATTTGGATGTGATGTGGGAGACACTAATGGATGAAGTGAGAGGAAGAGGAGAAGGAGGAAGAAAAGCAAAGAGGTCTGTCAGATCAGATTCCTCTCTGCCTAAATAGATGGAGACTTTTTGGAGAGACACATTTCTTCCCACTTCCCTAAACCATTTTAGGTTAATTCTGACCTGCATTAGGTAGATAAAGATAAATGTGAATTTTAAATTATATTTAATCTTCATTAAAGCAATTATCTCTCTTAATGAAAAATTTGCTGGGTTGTGGTTGTGCAATGGAGTATAAAATCCTAAGTGAATAAAATCAATTTCTTTTTCAGGCGTGCTTTTCTGTCCATTAATAAATAAGGCACAGAACGTGTATTTGCTCAGAGTTGGGCCGCCTGCTCAGAGCTCCTGGAAAGCCAACTCCACTTATAAGAACAGGAGCGTCGGCTCTTTGTTTCTGACCCTTTGTTTTTCATCCTAAAAGAGCGCTGTCACTCTAAAGACATGCCATGAGTTGTCATATCCGAGCTAGTGATGCCCCCCACCCCCCTCCCCCCTACTGTGAGACAAGGGTGAGTGAGATCTCAAAACCCCGGACTGCCCGTTCTAATGGAACAGTGTTTGTGTGGTGTGGTGTGTATTCCATGTAAGTGCCTCTGCTCATTAATCACCTAAGTAGGAATTAGACTCTGGCTCGCTTATGTTTGCTAATGTGTGAACATTGCTTGTTTGTTTCCATGCTGTTGTGATGGAAAGGAGCAGACCGGGTCTAAAAACTGGTAGTGTACTGTAGTGTGGAGCAGTTAAGCGAGTTACGCCCGGGCCCTTCACAAAGAGAATGGGGAGTTGCAGACCGCGAGTCCTCCTTGCTGCTGGTAACAAGGGAAAGGACATGTCAAGGAGGAACAGACACTTGTCCCTATGTCAATGTAAACATATGAGCCTATTATTGTAGTTAAGCCTTAAAATTAAGCTTCGATGCACTTGCTTGTTGGCATGTTGAAACTTTGGGAAAAAAGTACAAAAGATCTAAAAAAAGCATCACCCATGAGAAGGTATGAATGAATGACTTTGATGAGAAAATGTATCTTTTCTCCTCTTTCTTTATGTACCACTGTCCCTGTAAAACTTAGTAATAACAGATGCAGAACTGTCGTGTCCACACACTGCCTCCCTTGCGGGCGGAGGCAGCTACAATGCAGTGGAAGGAAGAGCTATACGCCTCCTTCCACTGAGTGTGAGTCCCCGTAGAGGCGTTAATGACTATGTGTTACTGTTAGTAAATAAATGGCATGGTGCTTACTATATGCCAGGTCCTGTTTGAAGTGTTTCTTTTTTTTTTAAGATTTATTTTATTGTGTTTGAAAGAGACAGAGAGAGACAGAGACAGAGAGAGAGAGAGAGAGAGAGAGAGAGAGAGAGAGAGAGAGAGAGAGAAGAGGAAGAGTCCAGAGTAGTCTCCATAGTTGTACTCAGTTTTCAACATGGTTTTGTTCCATGCAGGCAGTGGGGGCCGCGCAGGGTGGGAACTGGGTTTGGGGCCTTCTACATGGGAGGTGTGCCCCCTCAAGCCAGGGGCCCAACCTGGGAGCGAGAACTGCACTGGGGGCCTCTCCCATGAGAAGCACACCCCAGCTCAAGACATGGGTTCGCATGGGCCAGGGCCGGGATTCGATCCTTGGTCCCCAGGGCTGCAAAGTGAGCACTTACCCTGCTGAGCCATCTGGCTTCCCCTGAAGTGCTTCTTTGTATCATCTTCACAGCAACCCTATGATAAGGAATAGTTACCCTTACTGTGCTCATCTTGCGAGGAAACTAAGACACAGAGAGATTAAACAGCTTGCTTGAGATTGCATGGCTCATCAGTGGTAGAGCTGAGATTTGAACCTGGGCAAGCTAGCTCTAGAGTTCATGTCCATACCTGCTATGCCTCCTGGATTCTATCATTTCTGGGTGACCAGAGTCACATAACTGAACCCCTCAGAGCTTTGGTTTCTTCATTTGTAAAATGGGGGAGGTCACATTCACTGAGGTCCTGTGTAGGTACTATGGTAAGGTCTTTAGAAATGTCATCTCATTTGATTCTTACCCTTTACCCATAAGGTAAGCAAATTCTGTCCATTTTATCTATGAGAAAACTGACTCAAAGCTATTTATGCAGCTTCTAAGTTCTCATGAGGTCTAAGGGATGGAGAAAAGTTCCGTTCTCTAAAGCTTCTATTTCTTCTTCTCCATTATGCTGTGGGGCTCTGCAGGGGCCCGGGACACAATGGCTGTGAGAATCACTTCCTGGTGCTTGAGAAGAGTTGACTCAGCAAGTGTTTGGCCGATTGTATAGAAACATTATTTTCAGTGCTTGGGTCTTATGGTAGCAGAGAAAAATGTCTATTGAAAGGTCTATGAAGAGCCAATAGGAATGTTGACTGCATTTGTCACTATGAGACTTTAGTTCAGAAAGTTCAGAAATAGAAAGGGCTGATCTGAACTGCCTGACCACAAAATGATAGACCATGTTTTTCCTAAATTCTCTCCTAAGGGTGTGGTTTCGGGGACAATCAAGGAGCTGGATAGGCAAATTGCTTTGTAAAATCTTAGTTTTCAACTGAGAAAAGAACACAGAACTATACCAAGGACCCTGCAACAAACACCATGTACTCAATATTGAAGATGTGTACATTACAGGCAATATTGGTTTGCAATTATTAAAAAAAAAAAATAATAAGTAACTACAGATAAATTTCTCCTTGTCAATCATAGTATAATACTTTTCCTTTCTTGTTTCCTTCTATCCAACTGCCATCATAAATTTTGTGACTATCCAATCCATATCTTTACTTTTTAATCAATATGAATCTAACCAGAAAAAAGGGATTGCATTGTTTTAAGTATTTCCATAAAACCTAATGTGCTTCACCTTGCTATTTTTATAATTACTCTCATGTTAGTGAGATTTAACCATATCAATACACATAACCCTGTTTATCACTAATTGCTGTATAGTATTTCATTCTCTGACTGCGTCGTTTGTATTTTATAAAAATCAGTTCCAAAAAGATGGAAAAATAAGAATACAGTGTGAATTACTGCACAAAGAGGAGTAACTAAATAGTCATTTCAATAGCCCTTCTCAACATTACGTGTTTCTATTCTATTTCTGGTGCAATGTACTACATACCTTATTTTGGAAACCTAAGGATGTCTTTAGTTTTATTTTTAAGTACTTTATTTTTCATTTTTCATTTGGAGCAGTATCAGGAGCTCAAAATATAAATTCCGAGAATCATATTTATCTGGAGTCTCCTCTCCTTTTCTTTCCTAAGACATCGATGACAAACATTTTCATTCTGATTACAGAGGGGAAAATAAACAAAAACCAAAACAAAAAACACCTGAAAAAAGTCACCCACCCAAATGGGTAGAGAATCCTCTTCATTCCTGAAGATTCTTATTTGTGATGTGGATATGCTTAGTTCATTCATCACCTCCGTATAAATTTGCCTTTTGGTACAAGAATTGGGGAAGCAGAAAATCAATTTTAGGTCTGGGATGACCTACATGGTAGAGTAGTTAAGGATGATTGGTAGTTTTTTTTTAATAGTTATATTTTAAATTTAAAATTGAATTAAGGTGAAACAATAAATTGCAGGAACATACCATTCTCTCTGTGCGAGATAAACGTGTTTGATAGAGAAATAAATCAAATCGTCTTGGGGTTTTCTGGTCCTCTCTCAAAGAATAAGCACTTTGCATTTTAGGATTTCTGTTACTAATTGCTGCTTTTCTCTACCAATATGGTCTCTCACAATTAAGGAACACTTTCCTTTTTTTTTTTAACTTAGAAAAAATAGTTTATCATCTACTTCCATCACATGGAGTACTGTAATGAGTACCTTTCTTCCCTTAGTTAAGCTGGAGATGGAGGGAAAGAAACACGTCATTTTTGTTAGTCCCTTTTTCAGCAAACCCTCACATCCTCATTACAGCTTCCCACACATGACAGAGCCAGCATCGGGCCACCTGCTTCCGCTTGTGTGATACAAATCAGTTCCTTTTGGAGGAAGCATTGGAAGGACTAGAAGCATCTGAAGTTGTGAAGGCTTTTTGATGTGGTTTCTTTTGGAAAGGAATGTGCTTGACTTGTTAGAATTTAGGCCTTAATATATGATTTTCTAATAATTGAAGAAAAAAAGAACTTAGATTAAAGGTGATAATAAAATCTCCATTAAAACAGTGAATTATTTAACAGTGATTAATGAGTAATTTTCTAAGATGAATCTGGATAGTTAGCCATTCTTTTGGGGTGGGGGGAATTTACTAAATCCTGGATTCTGGAGCCAGGCTAACTGAGCTCAAATGGCTCCATTATTTATTGAGCAGTTTACTTAACCCCTCTGTGCTTTGCTTTCCTCAATGTAAAGTGAGATTTGAGAGTGTAGTACTTCATATGGGTGTGGCATGTATTTAATGAATTAAAAATATATGCAAATGACTTTAACAATGCCTAGAGTATAATTAACACTTAGTAAATTAAATGTTTTTTATTGTTGTTTTTAAATCATCTACAACAGGGGTGTCAAACTGGTGGCCCCCGGGCCGCATGTGGCCCCCGAGGTAATTTTTTGTGGCCCACGATGCTCTGAAATAAAATGAAAATAGAAAAAATTGTTATGAAGAAAATAGTGCTTAAGGGAGATGGAGCAATACAGCACACACAATTCCCTCATTCACCCTTTAACTACTGAAGACGAGTATACACGTGGCCCAGTGCCTTTCCTGGGGGCCTGTGGGCGTGTATAAACGCGCTGACTCAGTTCCGGCGATGTTTGTAAAGGTGATGTGGCCTGCGTGACTCTTGTCTGTTGCACCAAATGGCCTGTGTTTTAACTGAGTTTGACACCCCTGGTCTACAACAAGCTTGTCCAACCCACGGTTCATGGGCTGTGTGTGGCTCAGGGCAGCATTGAATGAAGCCCAACACAAATTCATAAACTTTCTTAAAACATTATGAAATTGTTTTTGATGACCTTTCTTTTTTTTTTTTTAGCTTATCAGCTATTGTTGGTGTTAGTGTATATGTCTTAACTGGTTAGTCCATGTATAGAAGTCATTGAAATGGAACTACTTTAAGAATATATAAAGCATATAAAAATCTGTAACTAAAACTTGACAGGGAAGTTTATTTTGCCTATTGTGCAAATGGTAGAGTCTTAAGATCCCAAATGATAATACTTCTCAATCTATAGTTTATTTCCAGAAAAAGGCACCCAATAGCAATAGCATATTGTATCAGAATAGCAGTCAGGACATTCACTGTATCAGAATAGCAGTCAAGATATCTATAGGAGCCAGAACCTGACTCACAGCAAAACTTCTGGAGAGGTCAGTAAGAGGGCTCCTGTAGGATCCTATCAGACACACCTTCCCTTTAAGATCAGGGGTGAGTTACCTGTGCCTAGAACTCACCTCAGAACCAGAAAGCCCAAGGTGCAGTAGGTACGTTATTGCTCTATGACCAGATCCAAGGTCAGAATCCTCTGAAAGTCTGACTGAAACTGGGCACAAACTATCTATCTTGCTCTAATTAATAAACAGTGTTGATAGGCTGGTATCACCCAAACTTGCTTCAAAACAACATGATTAAAAGTATTAAAAAGTACATCCCCTGCCTTGATTGGATGTCAGTACAATGTATGTATTTCTTAGAGCAGCTATTTCAATGATGAGTTAAATCTAATTTCTTTAAGAGTTTTACAGTTGCCTCTATATTTAGAATCAAAACATTAATTACAGATTTATGAGTAAAAAGTATTATATAGAATATAAATGGAGCTCTGCTCTGAGAAATAGAAACAATAGAATTATGGAGTGGTGGATTTTTAACTGATCTCTATCAAAATTCTTAAAGTATTAAAAATTTAGGAAGACTTAGAGAAAGCATTGATCTCCAGACATCGTTAAGAGGTTAGAGAACAAGTCACATCACAAAAATTAATTGTATTCTCTGATGTCTAAATAATATAAAACTCCTCTGTTGTTTTAAATTTGCAAAGCATTTGACAAAGGCTTTGTGGTGTTTTTGCTGATAAGTGAAAGGAATATAGTGCAGACAATTGGAACTTATATCTGGTGGAAAAATTGTGCACAAATTGTTCTTATTAATGAATTAGAGCTAACTTGGGGGAGATCTATAGAGGCAAGCCACATAAAATACAACAAGACATAAATATAGAAGAGGTAGTTAATACGTTCCAAAGATGTAGAGATGGAGGTAAGCTATAAATTGGGCCAAAATGATTAAAACTGAACTTAATTGGCATCTCTCATTTAACAATAGCTACTATTTATTAAATATCTGATAGATGCCTGACATCCTATTAGGCCTTTGTAAGTATTAACTCACTGTGTCCTCACAACCTAATGAGACAGGTATTCTTGTGGTCTCTGGTATCTAGAGGTGCTCACCAACACTCGGGGAGCTTAAACAACTTGCTTCAGGTTATACAGCTTGTAAGTGGTGAAGACAAGTTTAAACTCAGGCAATTTGATTCTAAATCTAGTGGGTCTCAGTTGCATTCAAGGGAAGGATTAGGGAAACTTGACTGATAATCTTAGCAAAATATTTTAACTATTCAACATGCTCAATATAAACCCTTGAAATAGCTTCTAAGCTACTGAAAAACAGGCTGCATTAATTTCCCTTCCTTTTTTTTTCCCATTAATTCATGTGGTTTTTAAGAGTAGGATATGAATTGTGGTTCTGATTACATTTTTGTTTGCAGAAAAGCTTTTGATAACTCTCCATTGCTTAACTTCCTTTGCTCAATAGTCTCTCTAGCCTCATTTACTGATACCCTTCCCACACTATGCATGAACCACTGGAGGTTATTTCTGTGTGCACTAACTTGTCCTGGGTGTTTCTGTTCCCTTGCAAATTAAACTACTGAGAACTTGTCCTTCAAACCATAACAGAGCACAACTGAATTAGCTCTACAAGTGGCACATACAAAGGGTGGTCTCAGCAGGCATGTGAGTCCACTGGAGTGAATTCCCCCATGTGCTGTGGGTGTGGCCAGTCCTCACAGCCAGTCAGCCTGAGAGTCAGTCCCACCCACTGATATGCCAGCAGTGATGGAAAGTCAACTACAACACAAGGGCACACACAGTCCACACAAGGATACCCAGCACAGGTGATCAGGGAGACTATGTCGCTGAGCCACACTGGGCACCTACTACATCAGGCCACTCGGCCAACACCTGAAACCTAGCAGATCTGCCTAATACATAGAAATAACACAAAGAGTCAGCCCAAATGAGGAAACAAAGAAAAATGCCCCAAAGGAAAAAAAAAAGGAGAAAACCCAAAAAAAGAACTAGATGAAATGGAAGCAAATCGCCTGTAAGATATACAGTTCAAAACACTAGTAATAAGGATGTTCAATGAACTTAGGAGAAGAATAGATAAAATTAGTGAGAACTTCAACAAAGTAATAGTAAGCTTAAAAATGATATAGAAACCATAGAAAAAACCAGTCAGAAATGAAGAATACAAAAACTGAAGTGAAGACTACACTAGAAGAAATCAACAGAAGATTCAATGAAGCAGAGGACTGAATTAGCAATTTGCAAGACAGAGTAGCAGAAAACATTCAATCAGAACAACAAAAAAACGGGAAAAAAATTAAAAAATAAGTATAGTTAAAGGGACCTCTGAGACAACATCAAGTGTGACAATATTTACATCATAGAGGTACTATAAGGAGATGAGAGTGAGCACTGAGAACCTATTTGAAGAAATTATGACTGAAAGCATTTCTAATATGATGAAGGAAATAGATATAGAAGCCCAAGAAGCTCAGAGAGTTTCAAACAAGATGAACCCAAAGAGGCCCATACCAAGACACATCATAATTAAAATGCCAAAGATTAAAGATGGAGAGAATCCTAAAGGTAGTGAGAGAAAAGCTGTTAGTTACCTCCAAAAATGCTCCCATAAGAATGTCAGCTTATTTCTCAACAGAAACTTTGCAGGCCAGAAGGGATTGGCATGGAATATTCAAAGTGGTGATAAGAAAGGACCTACAACCAAGATTACTCTACCTCTCAAAGTTATCATTTAAAATTGCAGGACATATAAAGAGCTTCCCAGACAAGAAAATGCTAAAAGAGTTCATCACTACTGAACCAGTATTACAAGGAACCTTAGAGGGACTTCTTTAGAAAGAACTGGAAGAAAAAAACTAATACAAATATTAATAATAAAGTGGCAATAATTATGTATTATACCTATCAAAATCCCTTTAAATGTAAATGGATTAAATATTCCAATCACAAAAACATAGGGTAGCTGAATAGATAAGAAGACCAATGCATATCTTTTCTACAGGAGACCTACTTCACCGAAAGATACACATAGACTGTAAGTAAAGAAATGTTTATCTCTATGCAAATAGAGACAAACAAAAAACTGGGGTAGTAATATTTATAGCAGAAAAAATAGACCTTAAAACTGAGGTGAGAATAAGTCAAAGAAGGACATTACATTATGATAAAAAGGATCAATCCTCCAAGGGGATAAAACACTAACAAACATGTATGCACCCAACATAGTAGGACCTGTATAAAGCAAATATTGACAGACACAAAGGCAGACCTCAAGGGTAACACAATCATAGTATGGGACTTTGACATCCTATTGACACCAATGGACAGAGTTTCAGGCAGAAAATCTACAAGAAAATAGCTGTCTTAAGTGACATACTAGGCCATACATCAATTAAACACAAGTATTTAATTGATGTGTTTAGAGCATTTTACCTCCAAATAGCCAAATATACATTCTTTTTAAGAGCACATGGAACATTTTCCAAGATAAACCACATGTTAGGTCACCAAACAAGTCTCAATGAACTTCAAATGATCGAAATCATGTCAAGTATCCTCTCTGATCACAATGGTTTAAAACTAGAAATCTATTATGAGAAAAAAACTGAAAAGCATACAAACAATGGTTAACAGTGAGATCAAGAAAGAAAACAAAAGGTATCTTAAACAAATGAAAATTAAAACACGATGACCTAAAATTTATGGGGTATAGTGAGAGCAGTCCTAAGAGAAAAATTCATAGCCATACAGGTCTATCTCAAGAAACAAGACAAATATAAAATAAACAACTTAACCTATACTTAAAGGAACTAGAAAAACAACAGCAAACAATGCCCAAAGTGAGTAGAATAAAAAAAAATAAAGATCAGAATGGAAACCAATGAAATAGAGTCTTAGAAAATAACAGAAAAGATCAATGAAACCATGAGCTGGTTCTTTGAAAATATAAACAAAATTGATAAACCTTTAACCAGAGTCATTGAGAGAGAGACAGAACCCAAATAAATAAAATCAGAAATGACAGAGTAGGGACAACAGATACCACAGACCACGCTTATATAGTCATTTAATTTATGACAAAAGAGACACAAATATATAATGGAGGTAAAGGCAGTATATTCAATAAATAATATTGAGAAAACTGGACCACCTTCTTACTCCATATACAAGAATAGACTAAAAATGGATTAAAGAATTAAATGTAAGACCACAAACCATAAAACTCCTAGAAGAAAATATAGGCAGTGAACTCTTTAACATTGTTCTTACTAATACTTTTTCTGATCTGTCCCCTCAAGTGAGGGGAACAAGATAAACTAAATAAATGGCACTATGTAAGTTTTTGCATAGCAAAGAAAACCGTCAACAAAATGAAAAGACAGCATACTGAATGGAAGAACAATTTGCCAATGATACAAGTGATAAGGGGTTAATATCAAAATTTTATAAAGCCATACAACACAATACCAAAACAAGCAAACTGACAATCCAATTAAAAATTGGCTGAGGAGATGAATGGAATTTCTCCAAAGAGGCCAATAGACATATGAAAAGATGCTCAACATCACTAATCATCAGAGAAATGCAAATTAAAACCACAGTGAAATACTATCTCACACCTGCCAGAATGGCCACCATCAATAAATTGAGAAACAGAGAAGCTGGGATGGCTCAGCAGGTTAAGTGCTCACTTTGCAGCCCCAGAGCCCAAGGATCAAATCCCAGCCCTGGCCCATGCGGACCCATATGCTGAGCTGGGCTGTGCCCCCAGTTCAGTTCTTGCCGGGGTTGATGCGGGAGGCTCCTGGCCCAGTTTCTGTCCTGCTCAGCCCCGTGCCCATCTGTGGAGTGAAACTATATGGAAAACTAATGCTGTCAACTATGGAGACTGCTCTGGGCCCTCCCCCTTCTCTCTGCCTCTGTCTGTCTGTCTGTCTCTCTGTCACAAAACAATAAAAATAAATCTTAAAAAGACAAATAAATTGAGAAACAAGTGTTGGCCAAGATGTTGAGAAAAGGGAACCCTCGTGTACTGTTGGTAGGGTTGCAAATTGGTACAGTCACTGTGGATAACAGGTAGCTTCTCAAAAAATTAAAAATAGATCTACCTATGACCCAGCAGTTCTACTTATGGCTATTTTCTGAAGAAATTCAAAACTCTAATTTGAAAACAAACAAGACTATGCATCCACGTGTTCCCTGAAGTGCTATTTACAATAACCAAGATATAGAAGCAACTTAAGTGCCTATGGATAGACTATTGGATAAAGAAGATGTTGTACATATACAATGCAATATTATTCAGCCATAAAAAATGAAATCTTTTCATTTGTGATAACATAGCTAGACACAGAGGTTGTTATGCAAAGTGAGGACTGAGAAAGACAAATACTGTATGATATCACTTAAGTGTGGAATCTGAAAAACAAAATAAAAAAAACAGGATGTGAACTCATACATAGATACAGAGAACAAACTGATGATTGTCAGATGGTAGGGAGTTTGGGGGCTGGGTGAAAAATAGTGAAGGGATTAAGAAGTACAAATTGGTAGTTACAAAATAGGCATGGGGATGTAAAGTACAGCATAAGGAATATAATCAGTAATATTAATAATTATATACAATGTTAAATGTGTACTAGACTAATTGGGAGCACCCCTTCATAAATTACATAAATGTCTAACCACTCCACTATGCACCTGAGACTAATATAAAATAATATTTAGTGTCAACTCTAATTGAAAAATAAAATAACAGTAAAAAATGTAACCTATATCATGCAGGTATTCAGTGGTTTAACTGACTTTGGAATATGGATTGTATCTGAATCCAACAGCAATATGGTCTCAATGACTTTCTCTTGTGCCCTTTAAAAAGCCATGATCAAATAAGGTTTATGTTGTGAAGGTTGTAAGATTTATTTTTGAAAAAGAGATTTTAGTATTTTTAATCGGATAGCACTTTTTGAGTATGACTTATATATATGACGGTGTGTGCAAATGCATGGATTTGTCTCTTCGTAAATTATAAAATAGAAATATACAACTGGAGTTATTTTAAAAATGCAATCCATGTTAGAGAGTAATATGTGGCAGCCATATGCAATGAGTGGAGATTAGATGAGAACATCATTCTGTTACACTTACATTAACTCTAATCACATTTTGTAGCTGATGCTCTTATGTGGGCTGCCAACTAACATTTTAGGTAAATGAAGAGCGAGGATATATAGCCTTCAGAAAGCGGGCACCTCTTCTGTCAAATAGGTAATTACAGAGGCTACGACTCCATTAGGAAAATGGTGGCAAATCAATGTAAACCCTAAGAGCTTAGATCCTTTGTAATTGATTGAGAGATTCAGTGACTTCAATGCAATTGAGTTTCAAATGTGAGAAGCCAATATTGGGCCAGATGGCTGCCATGAATTCCAGAGGGAGTTTATGAATTTTAATGACAGCAGTGGCTACACAATTTGAGTCCTAAGTGTTAACACTGAGTGAAATATGCAGATCAATACAGAAATTGCAACTTGGGGCATCCAAGCTTTCATTTGTCGTATCCTAATACTTATATTTATTTCAGCAGGTATGCAAGTGCTTATCATACAAGGTCTGGGGGAACTTGTTAATGCAAATCACAATTGCTATTTGGAATTATAGCCAACTTCTTATTTCTGCTGAGATGACCCATGCATACTTTAGGTTAATTTAGAAATTTTATTTCAGAAGTGTCCAGTTTGTGCAAACAAGAGACATTTAATTTTATTCACTCAATAGTCTTTGCAAAGTTAATGTGAATAAGATGCAGAAATTGTGAGGAAGCCAGGCTAGCTCATCAGTTGAGTGCTTGCCTCGAAATTGTGAGGTCTGGGGTTCGATTCCCGGCCCTGGTCCTTGCAACCCCATATGCTGAGCTGTGGCACAACTGGTAACCACCAGAATGACACAATGGTGAAGGTTCTTACCTCCCATGTGGGAGGCCCTGGTTCAGTTCCTGCTCCACGTGGTCCCACATCCACCTATGTAGAATGAAATCATGTCACGACTAATGATGTGCGACTATGGAGATTACTCTGGGCCCTAACCCCTTCTCTCTCTGTCTTTCACCTTCTCTCAAACAATAAATCTAAAAAAAAGAAAGATGCAGAAATTGGGGGTGATTTGTAGATGGATCACATGTGTTTAGAAGCTGTGTTCTCTTTTTCAAGTATGGTGGAGAGAGAAATACATTTTTTTAAATGATTATAATACAAGGTTGGAAGTGATAAGTATCATAAGAGAAGCACACATAAGGCAGTCATCCTATTTGGTAACTAGGTTAATTTGTGTAGATAATTACATAAATACTAATAAGGGCAGAAACTTTCACTTCTGGTAATATCATTCTGGGTCATTCTAACTCACATTATGAATACAGATAACAAGAACAGCTGGACAGCATTTGAAGAAACACATACTTGATAGTTGAGGAGAGCCAAAAATATATTCAAAGACTGTGGAGCCAAGAGCTGGGTGAAGACAGATATCTAGAGAGAGGACAGCAGCATTCAGGTTGCTTACACTCGCAGATTATTGAAGAGCTAGGTGATCAGCATGCTCAGAAGTGTTTTGGACAGCCTTGATGGTTAAGGGGACAGAAGTTGAAGTCCAGGGTCAAAAGTAGTGGCCATGGTAAAAGCAAAACAAAACAAAACAAAACAAAACAAAACAAAACACCCTCACCTGTGCCTTAGGCTTGAGTCCCGAAAGGCCACACATTCCAGGAGAAAGGGTGACTGGGAATCCAGCAGTCCAGCCTTGATCACATGGGAGACCCAGAAAAGCTCATGAGCCCCTGTAAGTAAATTCAAGTAATTTCTAGTACCTCAAGGTACGCCACTCAAGCAACAACAACAACAAACTATGGTTTCTGAAGGAAGACTGTAGCATCGGAGGTTCAAATTATTTCTAGAAGTAACCATGTCTATCACTTGATAAAAGCTGGCCGGCCACATAGGGAGACAGGCTGATATGAATGAGACTATTGAGAATTATAAAGATGTATAAATAACCAGTCTTAGAATAGTCAAGGATATAAAAGGCAAGCTTGAAAATTTATAACAGGGATGAAAATGATGTAAGAAAGGTTGGAGAAATTCTACAAGAAAGCAAAGCAAAATTCTCAAAGGAGTTAAAAGTCTGAGTAGTACTATTTAGTTTGGAATAATTTCTTTAGCTACGCATTTCTGTTCAATGTACGTTTTTCTGTATATATTATATTGCACAATAAAAAAGTATAGAAGATATGTCAGAGTTAACATGTTTTTAACAGATTCCAAAAAAAATCTTAAATCTCTGAAGCTATCATTTTATTCAAACACTCGCAGCAACCTTCAGAGATCAATGATATTATGTCACCACACAAATGGAGAACAAAACAGGTAAAACGAGTTCAAGGTCACAGAGCTGGGACATAGATAGAGCCCGATGACAGAGCTACATTTGCCTGACTTCACCGGGAGCTGTATCTCTATGTGAGTGAAGGCTGAAGTCGCTTTGAGGAGCAATTGTTTTCTCTGCTTATGCTCAAAGTGCTGTCTAACAGTTAACTCTTCGCCTGCAGGCACCGGCCTCAGTAGCTGTTGAAGAGATGATGGTCCCACTCTGCTGGTCTTATTCTCAGCAAAGAGATTTCCATGACTAATTGACTTGGGCTCCTACATTGACGGTTTCTGAGGTTTATCCACAGAATCCCCTTTTTAGAACCTAAGTGGGTCTCTGGTGTGAGGGGACAGGGTACTGGGTCCCCACTTATGAAAACTTCCATTTCTCTTTTCTTTTGAGGGCTGGCAGGGACCAGCCCACTTACCATATTGCTATTTAATGCCATTGTTATTTTATTGCAGGAGCTTGGTAGCATTTTTCTACCATTAGGTCCTTTGCAGTATGGCCTTTTCCCTCTCCCAAAGCACCCACCCCAATGCTTTATGCAAATTGCTCCTCCCTGAACCCCCCAGCTTGGAGCTCCAGAGCCTGTTGGTCAAGCTATAGGAAAAAGATGGTTTTATGCTTCTCTCTAGGGGGACGGGCACCTATTTGCCTTAAAATTTTGTAACTAATGCCATCCAAATGATTCTTCTGGAGAATCAGAGATTGACCTGGAAGAATGTTTCTGGTTTCACTTCTAGATACACATAGAAGTGGCTTGTCGCCTTTAGGCATTCCGTCACACGTCATAAACAGCGAGGCACTGCCCTAATCCACATGCGTTCCAACAGCTGTTTGTGTCTTTCAATGACTTGGTGGCCTTCAGTAAAACAAAATAAAGCCACGCAGTCCAGGGAGGGGGTGGTGGTCAGTGTCCTACTGTGCCAGCTACACCCATCGGATTCTCTCCAGCTGTGCACATCACAGGATACAAATGACAGCGAAAATGAAATGGGGTCCTCGTCAGGGGAGCTGGGGGTGGAATTTGCACTCGGAGAGATGATTTCTGGAATTGGGCAGGACTGCAGTGGAGAAGTGGAAACAAAAGGAGCAGAGCAGCTCTCAGGACCACAGTAGGAGGATCCACCAGGTGGTCAGTAGAGGCAGAGTGTAGCTGAATGTGAATGGATTTAGCTGATAGTCAAGGGAAGATGTCCAACGTAAGAACTGAGCTGCCTTAGGAGCCGTGAGCTCTTTCAGGAAAGGTGCCCAAACACAGGGCGGTTAGCCACCTGTTAAGGAGGTTAGACACGGAGGTTTTATAATAAGGGAGTAGTCATGTGTGGACCTGTCTCAGAAGTCAACAGCTACTATTTCCATGGGAAATGTGGTCTGAGCTTCAATCAGATAATGTGCAACTTTTACACCATGGCACACTTTGTAAGTGGGAGTTGCTTCTATAAAATTTGTTTCCTATTATTAAGGAGAAAAATGGGAAGTTTATAATTTTTTTTTTTGACTGGCCATACATGATGCTACCTCACTGAGCTAGGAAAGAAGTCAAAGTCTGAACTTACGTTTTAAGTTTTCAGACATCATATGACTTGAGGCTCAGGAAAGAGCGTGGAGTCTATTTCTTTATGGTCTTGTCTTTGTTAGACAAGGGTCTCTACTTTGGGGTGACTCTCTCCTAAATGGTGTAGTGCCATGATATGCCGTGTAGGGTCTATAAGGAGTCACTTTGTAGTCGAGTACATACATGACATGGTCCAGACCTGTGTCAACCAGAATTTGATCAAGAGTTCATGCGTTGAGTGTTGTGTTTTCTGAAAACTGGAGTTGAGTCAACAATGCTTTCTCTTGCCCAAGTAAGTCTTTTAATAACAGGAAAGCGTGGAGCTCTCTGAGTGCTCTGATTTCTGCTTTTCTGACTTACTTGGTGTTGGGAGGGAGAGAGGCTTGGCTTTTCAAATCAGTTTTGTCTCAGTAATCTCTGACTTCTGAGACAGTGGTAACCAACCTAACTGGGCAGAACCAAATTCTCCTGAGAACAATTTCAATTTGTAAACCTTTGGTAAGCAGTTTAGTGTGAGGATCTTCAAGCCTGGAGGAATATCAGGTTTTAATAAACCTAAGCTACAAAAGAAGCTATTTTTTAGATCTGCAAGATTGTATTTGAAGGCAAAAGGGGAGAGAGTGGGAGGACAAACCGACCTCTGGTTTCAAGTGTGGAATACAAGCCGTTGATGGTTTTACTTTTAAACTTAATCACAGTTAAGAGTATTAATTCACCTTGGATTTTTTTCTTTTCTCTGTGTCCCAGGAGCTGAGCTCCTAAGGATCTTAATCATAAGCCTCTGAGCAGGTGGGTTTGCACAGGGGAAGAGTAATTCTCCTTTTCTGAGGACAGAGAAGAAAAAAAGACATGGAAATGTCAGTGCTTTTGACTGTATTACCCTGTCCCTTCCCTTTGCCTGATTGAAAGATTCATATCTTACATCTGTAATATGCAAAACACACAGGTTTCAGATCAAAGCCTCCGGTGGCTTGAAATATGTCTTCAGTCTGATCACCAGGCGTCTGTCCCCTTTGAAATTTCCCCTATTTCCAGTCTCACTCCGACTATTACAAGCACTGGGTTGGCTGCTTTTTACTCAGGTTTTGAATATGGCCTTTTCTACTTGTAGATGCATTAAGCAGTGCAAGCAATTCAGAATCTTGGCAAAGTTTCCCTTGTAAAATTAATCCCCAAAAGTGAGGTATAAATGAGAGAGCAGAGGAGGATGGGCAAGACAGAGGGAGAGAGAACAGGGTGATGGATACATCCAAGGGAAAAGATTGAAGTTTTGAAAGGCAAATTGCTGCTTAGTTGCGTTTTGGGGATTAATATGCAATTCTTAAATGTGTGGACCACAGCTACTGTACCCAAGCTGGTGACTATATCATTGTCTTAATTTTCAGCAAATCTATGAGCTGGGGTCCTACATTTTATAAACAATGTACAGTGGAAGCTATTTCCTTTGGGTTGGTTTTGCAGGCTGTAGGAGTGATCAGATTCAGGGGTATTTTTTGTAAGGCTCGTTTATATAGACAAAGCAAGTGTAAGTGGCAGGAATATATAGAGAACAATATGAAAAATGACCCTCTGTTTTGAGCCTTGGATGGTTCTTTACTAAAGAAGTTTCTTATGTTAATGAATTTATAGCTGCCCCATGGTTACCGCTCCCCCCCACCTCCCAATCTAATCACTTCAGTGCTTTTAAAACCGTCTTCTTCTTTCTATATTTTGGAATCATTTCTGGTGTAAGTTTAATAGCTCTGAGATAACTCTTGAGTTCTTATGACAAGCCAGCTAATTTGTTCAGCACTTGTACATGAATTACATCATTTAATCCTCCTAAGAGGATCATCCTTTAATTACATGTGGTAGACTCTGTTGTTATTTTGATTTTATAGATGAAGTTCCTGTGGGGTGACGAAGCTGAGTCGCTTGTGATCACCAAGAAAATGCTCACACAGCTGTCACATGGAGAAGCTAGAATTGAATGGCAGGCAGGTAACTTAGAAGCTTGTGACCTGCGTTCCTCAACTCTCCCACTTCTTAGGCAATGCTTTTGTTGACCCATTCATGGAGAATGGATAGACTAGGTGAAGGGATAGACTATGCATCTTTGTATATGTACACAGTATACACACACATACATAACACAACCAGTGTTTTAAATGCTTATGCCGTCTTCTTTGGCCACATGTGTTTTCTTCCTCAGTATTAGGCCATGTGCACTTTTTAATAAAACTAGACAGATAAATGGTGTCTAGAGCTCCTGTCTGGCAAGTTCAAGGCCTCTTTTTAGAGGATTTGTTCATCTTCCCTTCTTGCCTTTCAGATCTCCCCAGGGGCTACTCTGGGCAGAGACAAGAAGGAAAATAAACAAAACAACTTTTACTTTTGAGATCCCCTATGAATAGGAATTAGGATTAGATTGGGTTTTGGCACTGTTTTCATGTGAGCATGTGCACATGTGTGTGTGTGTGTGTATGTGGGGAATGGGGGAATATGTATTTTTTTTTCACAGAGCAAACACTTGGAGTATTTACTTGGTTCCTTGGATGTTGAAGGAGGATATAGAGTGCTGTGTGCCTTTCTTCAAGAAGACCACTGATAAATATACAGTCTCTTAATTGTCTGGAGTTCTGTTGAACAATATAAGTCAAAAATATAGTCATTTTACTTTCCGGCCGGATTCCTGAATTCTTTCTAGAGGATTTTGTTTGGCTCCCTCATAACACCCCAGCTTGTCCATTATCCATTTCCTAAAATTTTAATTGTTTTTGTTTCAATTTCTTAGTCTTTGTTTCTTTTTATTTAATGATTCTCTTTCCCCTTCTTTTACATTGTTCTTGGAGTATTTTTTCTTCTCCTCCTCTTTCTCCTTCCTTCTTTGTTTTACTTGGTAACTCCTACTTGGGCAATTTCTTTTCTAGAGAGGCTTCTACTGTCTTGTTCCTACCAACTTTATCCAGACAGGCTGGGTGGTTGCCCCTCTCAGGGCCCCATAGTATCCTGGACCCAGAGAATAGCCACCTGCAGTAGCCATTTTTATGCCATTTGAGTTATCTGTCCACATATGTGGGGAGGGCAAAAAACACTGGAATTACCTTCTGGAGGGTGGGTGTCTTGTATCACAGGCTTCCCCAGCTAGCTGAGTGTTCTAAGAACCCATCTGTGCCCGTGTACCAGCTGCTGGTGTTGTGAGAGGCTGCATTCAGCTTCAGTGAGTTTGTTTTGGAGACTCTTCCAATGTGTTTGCCCATTTCATGATGGGTGATTTACACGAACAACATGCAGCATGACAATGCATCTGCCCACACTGTGCTGAGTGCTCAGCAGTTTTGGACCAAAAAACGGCATGACCCCTGTGCCCCACCTTCCCTATTCACCGATCTGCCCCAGGAGTGACTCTTTTGTGGAAGAGGGGAAACAGAAAAAGGCAGAGACACAAAAAGACATTATAATCAACAAACTCAAAACTGTTTTTGAGCAGCAGAGGAAGTGTCTTGATAGGTGTATTGCATCAGATGGAGAGGACTTTGAAGGGGACTGCAGTTTGAACATGTACAAATAAATGCACATTTTTTTATAAATTATTCTGGGTTTTGGGGGTCCCCTCACAGAATCCCCCCTCTGGACCCTCTCAAGTACATCACTTTGTTTTCCTCATCTCCACCCTCCCAGGGTGCATGGGAGTGACACAAAGTGGGTGTGGGTGAACCTTCGTTGAATTAATAAATGTCTAAAGACACAGCTCTCATGCCCCCTCAGTCTCTTCCCTTCAGAAGTCCCCAACACCCCCCATCCCTCCTGACTTCCTATGACCAGTACAAAGTATATCACTTGCCTGGAAATTAATCATGTGTTCCTCTGGGAATCTCCCTGATATTAGTGATATTTATATCTCCAGTGTTATTTAATATTTTCTCCATGTTTTCAATTAAATTTTGGCCTTCTTGGAGAAAAGAGGAAGACTTTTTATCATTTTGGGTGTCCTCAGAGTACCCCAAGCACTACTTTGTATATATTATTACCTCCTTGATAAGATGGTTTCATAAATTATTCTTAGAAAGCTCTTCTCAAAGCAGTGAATATGAACTCCCTCCTATAAAAAAAAAAAAAGAAAAAAAAAAAAAGAATTCCCTTCAAAACATGGATTGCCCTGCCTTTGCCTTTTTACTCTCCATTTTCTCAAACATTGGGTACATTATGTAATAACTGGGACTTCTGAGAAGCCCTATTATTTCTGAAAGGAATCACTGGAAACTCGGAGAGAGAAAAAGAGAGAGAGAAAGAAGATTGAGGATGTTTTTTTGTTATAGAAAGATAATATACGGTGACTGTGGAAATCTTCATGACTGAGCCTCAGTTTCCTTTTTGGTAAACTTGGTGTAATAGATCATATATTTCCATGATAGGGTTGTGATGAAGGGTAAATGAAATGACTTATGCAAAGTGTGTCACAGTGCTGGAGCATGCTGGGTCATCGGTAAAGGTTAGCCATTACTATGATGAGCATTTGCTATGGGCATAATTATCTGGAGGTATTCCATAGAAAATAGCCACCTGGAGTTTATTTCATTGGTTTGTCCAATCTTTTTACAAACAACAAGGAACATAGAGTGCTTCCGATGTTCAGATACTGTTCTAAGGTGCTTTACATGCATTAACTGATTAAAATCTTTAAACAACCCTATTCAGTACTTTGCAGTATTATCTTCGTTTCAGAGATGAAGCCACTAAAGCATAAGAAGTTGCCCAGTCACACATCTAGTAAGTGGCACAGGGGGGATTTGAACCTGTGCTCTTTGGTTAAGGAGCTTGTGCATCTGACTGCAATAGAACAGAAGACCTCTTACAGAAACGTGCTGGGTACTGAGAGTACAGAGATGAGTAAATACAGCTCCTGCCTTAGTGGCTTTCACAGCCTAGGGGGAGGGACACACGTGCAGGTAAGCAATCACTGCTCAATAGAACAGGGACTCGAACTGGGGTGATCTGGGGAACCCCCAGTGCGTACCTGTCCCCCAGCATAGCTGTTAATGACGTTCTCTTCTCCACTCCACGGAGTGTTTGGACGGATGCGTTACGTGGTCTCTGTTAGCTCCATGCAGGGGGTGCATGCGGTCTTCTGGGATCGGAAAATGGGTGGGCGTGGCTGTCTGGGGCGGGGCTTCATCTGACTCAGAGGCTGGGAAGCTGGACCCCAGGTGGAGAGGAACATGGAAGCGAAAGCAAGGGGCCTGTGCCTGTGAGTGTGCTGGAGGGGAGATTTCCGAACTCCCTCCCATACCCGCCCACATGCTCAGGCTGCAACAATGAAGCCAGATCTCGGGCTGACTTAAAAAGCTCTCCCGGTGATCCCCGGGAACTGAAAAGCCCCTGAGAATTCAGAGGGAGGTGACGGGCAGGTGGGAGAGGGGAAGGAAGCAGCCAAAGGGCGGCTCTGGGAGCCCTGTGGTCACAGCCGAAGGTGCTGCTGCTTGTCCCTGAATGTCCAGTCTGTCTTCAGGTCTCTGTCTGGTCAGGGAGGTGCAGGGACGTCTTGTCCCCCCAATGTTTCCTCTTAGAGCAGCAATGTGAGTTGATTGGCTGTGGGGAGTGGCTTGTACCCTCTATTTACTACCCTGTATAAGTGAGCATTATGGCCTTCATGCAAATTCAAAAATTCTTTCCAGGGCTGGAGAAGCTTCCAGCAGGGGTGGATGCTGAGCATTTGTAGGCGTGTGAGGCAGACCATGCTCCTCTATCATAAGGGTGAGCAAGAAAGCCCCTTAAGACAATTCCTCGGGTGAAAACAATAAGACTATAAATAGATATTCTCCACAGATATCTGTGAAGGAAATGGAAAGTTGATTGTCTCCTTGTCTCTTGGTTGAGTATTTACTAGGCTAGCTACCTGTTTAGAAGGAGGAATCTGCTCCTTCTCAAGATGGATTTAAGGCACAAGGTGAAATGAGAAGTGCTCATAACATCCACACTTTATTACACGGCAGAGGGCCGGTTGGTATCCAGCTCTCTTGTTCTCTGCCCTTCAGGGTGGCAACTGGGATGATGAGTACATTCATGCTACCGAGCAAGTAGGTTTGATGGAGCCAGGTAAGGGGATGCTGTGTCCAGCTCTAGGCTTTCGGTGGCTCCTCTCTGGCTCTGTCCTTCTCACTTCCTGTAGCAGTGTGTCCTCAGAGTCACCCGGAGTCTTCCTTGCCACCCGGAGCCTGCTTCTAGACAAGTCTTTGGGCATTTGTGATCTTGGAATCTCCAGCCTGAGCAGCCCCGAGTCTACTTTGGGGGCTCACACAGGTTTTCCTGTGGGGTGGTGGGGCGGGGTGAGACTACCTGCTATTCGTGGACGTACCAGGATGCTTGGGAGGTGGTCTTCGCGTGGCTATTTGTGAGGGCGGGGATTGAACTTGAAACTTGGGCATGAGGATTGGAGTGTCTGCACGCATGCATGTCTCCTCTCAGGCTAGGACAGAACCCTGGGGTGGGAAGTGTAGGAGGGATAGTTGTCCCTTCTTTGCTGCCATGTCCTGGTACAGAGCAGCATTGAGTCAGAAAATTATAGATTGGAATCTAGCTTCCAGGTCACTATCAAGTCCTTTTGCCTAGGTAAGGGTAGAGAAACTATTTTATCTAAATTTTGTTCACTGTTTTATAAGTTTGTAATATATAGGGATGTCTTGCCCTGGGCACTTAAAAAGTTAAGAATAAGCCTAGAACCAGAACTCCTCAATGATCTACAGAGAAACTTGGGTCACCTTAGAGGTGGGTGACAGTGACGTGCCTGCTTGTTTCTAATTAGCTTGAACTTCATTTGTCCAATATTCAAAACAACACCAAATTAAATGACATCCAATGATTGTCTCAACATTGGCTACAGGTGGAAAAGTCTGTGTCCACTTTTGTGACTAGATCAGATCCTGCCATCACAGAACCAGAGAGGAAGGACCACACTTGAATAGTAGCACTATCTGCTGAACCCACTAAGGGGTCGAGTCAATGACAAGGCAGCACTTCCCAAGGCACTGAATTAATCACTTTGCTTTTGTTATTGTTTTATGCCCAGCTAAGGAGGTGTTATTATTTTCATTTTAAAGATATGGAAACCTTGGTTCTTAGCATTTCCTGGCATTTTTCCATGTATCAGATGCCCCCATGTATAAGATGACCCTAATTTTCTAACCCAACATTAAGAAATCAATACATGGGTTAGTTACTCCTGTGTATAAGACTCATGGACACAGTCAGTGGTTTGGTGGTTGCCTGGGGGTGGGGGTGGGGAGATGGGGGGAGGGCTGTGGGGGGCATGGGGAGGGGGCATCAAATGTAAAATAATAATAATAATAAAATAAACTCAAAAAAGAAAAAAAAAAGAAATCAGTACATGGGTTATTTCTGTGTATAAGATAACCCCCAATTTTTAGTCTGAGAATTTTAGACAAAAATATCATCTTATACACAGAAAAATATGGTGTCTGTTGGTCTGCACATAAGACATCACTTGTAGTGGTCATGCTATTTTTTAAACCCAATGCCCTCCCACCAGGATGGGAGACATCTTTCATGGCAAAATTATACTAAGATGTTGAGTTTGGCTTTTTCAGAATGACTTTTATTTTTCTTCTCTCGTTTCAACCCTCACCCAGCTATTTGCCTCTCCTCCTTCCCCTTTTGAGCAAATCACTCTAATTATTAACTTTGTAAATGAAGCTCTAAATAAGCAATTTAAGTTGATTCCTGTTAGATGGGACAACCGATTAGAAATCCTGGACCACCTGGGGTGGGAACATGCTAGATTTCCATGCTAATGCCTCATGCATGTTTTATGCCTTAGATTAGCAGCTAATGTGGCCATTGATCATCTTGCATCGTATGAGCTGCAAACCTGCTGCTTCGAGTGAATTCTTTTAAAAACCTGCTTCCAAATCAGTATTCAAAGTTCAGACAGTGGTTCCTGGTTTGGGGATGAGGTCATACTCACCTTTGGTAGGGGTCAAAAAACATTTTTCTGATTATTGGGGCTATTTGTAGATAATCAACAGAGTATAATGTATCATTGGAGCAAGTAAGTTTTGAGACATTAGCAAAGGAAAACTATGTCCTATAATACATGCCTGGAAATGCTTTTTGTATCCTATGTAGTTCATTTCTGTGCTATTTATAACTGAAAAATGTGTTTCAAGTTGTCATTTGGAAATGTACTCAATTTGTATTTGAATTACCTAAGCATTTATCTCAGTAAGGGGAGAGGGAGAGCATTTTAACTTCTGGTCATATAGCTCTGCTGTGAGTGAGGTCTAGTCTACTCACTTAGCAACTGTGTGACCTTAAACAAAACTCAGCCTCTGAATTTCAGTTTCTTTATTGGACATGCGAGGCTTGTAATAGCACTTACCTCATAGGGTGATAATGAGGAAATAATAAGGCAATAAGTGCAAAGTATTTAGTAACATGTCTGGCACATAGTAAATACTCATATCAATATCTATGGTCATTTGATCTCTCTTCCATGTATAAAGTCATCTTGGCTAAAATACAAAGAATGAAAATTTCAGTGATGAACTAAGGTGGTATAATAGTAGACAACCTCTTCTTTTTACTGGGAAGGTGCAGAAACTGGCCACAATTCAGTCCCCTGCATTGAAACCTGGTACTGGGTCAACAGGAAATTATGTTCATATTTCAAGCAGGACCCTTTCAATGTCTTCAGAACCTGAGATGAACCTCCAGCCCAGTCAGAGGTAGGGGAGCCAACTCAGCACTGAGCAGGGACACCGCCCCTTCAGCTTCGAAAGCAGGCAAGTTCAAGTTGTACTTCACACAGTTAGTCATGGAGAGATATGGCTCATTGCTCTGCTACCACCACTATTAACGGAAGAAGCTGAAAGTTGGCTGATGCCAATGCCATTCATTGCCTTTCGACCCCTCCCCCTCCCCCCATGCATATGACTCTGCAAACCTTGAACTTAATGCATTCTATGGAAAGCAGACAGGGACAGCAATTTGTTTGGATTTCTGGGGAATTTCTCCGGGAGGACTGTGGGGAAGCCTGGTGCTGGCAGAGTGCAAGCAAGCCCTTCTGGGCTCTGAGCTGGGCTTGCGTCTTTCTTGTAGCTGCATCACAAGAGCCTGGGGAGCATCAGGCAGCTATGTGAGGCTCTGGATGATTCTCTGGCTGCCAATAACCTCATGCATCCTGAGGCTGAAGAACAGAAGTTTTGGTGATGAGGGAATATTTGATTCCATAGTAAAGTTTCTGAAGTACAGTGGAACCAGCCATGACTAGTGACAGTGACAGGGGTGGGTGGTCTGAGAGAGATAATAAGTATGTCTGAGAGTGTTGACTGAGCAAAGTTTCCTTATAGACTCTCATCCTTTGTTTATTTGTTTCATGGTCAAGGGGATTGGGAGGAAGCTACAACGTACAAACCTACAAACCTATTGCAGAGTTCACTTAATTAGGCTTGTTCTTTCCCTTTGTAAACCTTTGCAATGCACTTTAAATTACAATAGAATGTTTCAAAGACAATTGCAGGACAGTTTCCTTACAGAAAACCTGAGATTTTCCTCATCCATTTCATTTCTATATACAAAGAGTGACGCTAAACACACAAATATGTATGCTTAAGTAGTGACTAGACATATAATTTCTTATTCATTGAGGACAACTTTGTTTAGACATGTTGTCCTCCCTGTGGAATGTATAATTAAGATCTTTCTTACCAAATCACAAATGCCTTTTTCATTAGAATTGTTACTCAAACTCTTAGCACAATGCTGAGAACACAGAACCTGCTTAGCACATTGACAAACGAACAAGGTTGACCTTCAATAAAGAAAAATACAAAGTAGTAAGCTTAAGAAAGAAGAAATATTTAGAGACTCAAGATGATAATGGGCCTCCCAGGTCTTAGGGTTGAAGAAAATGCTCTAGAAATGTTAGATCATGAAAATAAATCGGAATAAAATGATGGTTGCAATTGTTATTGGGAAAAAATATGGAGGCTGGAGATTGCCTCCTGCAGTAAATGATGGGGAAATGTCACTGGGTACAGGTTCTGGAGACAGACAGCTGGCTGTGGATCCGTTCTGAGAATGTTCTTTCAATCTATGAAATTCTGGGTAAGTAACTTAGTTTTCTCTTCTGTAAAAAGACAACAAATAATAACAACAACAACAACAACAACCACGGCCTCAGAGTGTTGTGAAGATTTAAAATAGTAGCTCACAATAAGGGCCTAGAGCATAGTAAACAATACTAGGGGTCATTATTGTTATACCATTATCTGGGAGCATAATAGATATTTCACTGAGGATATCTTGACAAGACATATGTCTCTTTTGGGTTACCGATTTTATAAATCTGATTTTTTTCTTTTATAGATGCTCAAGACAGAAAATATTTAGGCTAAGATGACCATTTCTGCAGTAATCAAAAAGATAGGCTTCACTAAAGCCTATCTTTGGTAAAATTTAAGATAAATACATAGTTCATTACTTACATTAAAATAAAAAAAAATTGATTATTCAAGCACAAGCTTGGAATGAGTGACTCAATCTAGAGACTGTTTTGGATTTGAAGGTCAGAATGAGAGGAATAGGGCTTTAAATCATGCTGGTTGCATTCCCCACTGCAATGGACTATTGCTGTGCATGGCTTGAATGTCTCGGAGGCCCAGGCCTCATGAGTGTCACCCACAGATGGAGCAGCTTGCTAAACTCACTCATTAGGCAAGTAGTTTACCGCTAAACACTGGTCTTGAAGTACCTACATGTCATGTGCACTTACAGGTGTACATACACGTGCTGTTATTGGAGCCACTCCTTTTACCTTCATTACTTGATTTAATCAAGCAGCCTATGGAATTTATATGCACATCTTCATATTGGTATGCACATTATAGACATGCTCATTTGCTTTCTAGAAGTCAGAGGAGTAACATCCAATCAAAACTGCTAAGGTTCTCTGGTGGATGGTCCAGGACAAAGCAGGGTAGAGTCCCTGGCTAATCTCTGGTCAGCTCACGTCTGTAACATTGTTCATCAGGATTGATGCCACAACTTAAAATGCTTGTCGATAAGCAACTGTAGTCAGGGGAGAGCAATCAAACTCTGGCCAGGCTAGGGACTATGTCGTAAGAAAAAAATGTTGAAGGACCTGAGAAGTATTTAGTTCGGAAAAAAAGAGAGAGAGAGAGAGAGAGAGAGAGAGAGAGAGAGAGAGAGAGAGAGAGAGAGAGAGAGAGAGAGAGAGAGAGAGAGAGAGAGAGAGAGAGAGAGAGAGAGAGAGAGAGAGA